>BMAV01003335.1:352717-489598 GCA_019973955.1 Trichonephila inaurata madagascariensis | reverse complement strand
CACAAGTATATGTGTCATATTTTAGTTATCATAAGTCTATTGTCTCCACTCTTCCCCAAATTGAACAAGAATTTTTTTTTAATAAAATATTTCACATTACTCCTTTTGTTAATTAAATACAATTTTCATTAAAGATATAATTATTCGATAGAAAATTATTTCCAATCATACCCGCGAGATTTTCTTTCATATTTTTTTCAGGAAAAAAGTTAATATTGCGTATTTACTACGATAACATGTCAGATGTTACACATCATATGCGACTACTGTAAGACTCATTTCTTTTTTTTTATTTAGTCATTTATTTTTTATTGTTCTTTGTTCCCGACAATCGCGCCAAAATCAAAAGAATATGTTTGGAGGCGTATTGGAGTATGTTACAAAAATGGTGGACCTTCAGCCCCCTGGGGGGCGCCCCCGCCTGGGTGGAAAGATTTCGATGTGTGCCACCGGTTTAAATGTAACATTGCCTTTTCTGGAAGATAGTTTTAAATTAAGCCTTTGTGTCATGCATGGTTCATACGATGTGAACTATCAGAGAAGTTTTAAGGTATGGACCAACTGGGCCCGGTCCCAGCGCTTCGGCTACAAAGGGGGCATCTCGGTCTCGACTCAGCCTTAATACTTTCATAATTCGAATAATTTCAATGGTCAAAAGTTATTTCCGGTTGTATTCTCCAAAAAAACTGGGAATTTCGGACTATATGTCGACTAGCTAGATGTGATAACCGTCTTTCATGAACAGACGTAGACCTACCACCATACACCATCGTTACTTATGCAGTCAAAAGGCGGCAATCGATCTAGCCGGTTTGTGCTATTATAAGTCATGCACATTTATTTGTTTCGGGTTATTGTTTGTGCAAGTATTTGACAACATATGCTATGTACTGTCTAGCTTTAAGAGTCATAGGTGGGCCTACATTTGTGTAGAGTCCATAGCCTCAAAATATCTTAAGACGTTCCTATGTACCATATTCAGTCATTAGTTGAACAAAAAAATTTTGAGTACAGACATGGTATTTTGTCATCTATCCAAAATGAAGAAATACTCACAATGAACTGAAATTTAAAATCAATTTTGCATCACCCATGAAATTCATTTAGCTTTTGTAAACACTTTTTGCAGCAAGAATAATGTAGATAATGAAATTTCAAATTCTGAAAATAATGATGCTGAGGAAGTTGAAACTGAGTTTAATTCTTTTGCTTTTGATCAAAATTTAAATATAGGTATTGATATAAATTGATTTACTGTTATTTACTCGAATCTAAGCCACCATCGATTCTAAGCCGCACCTTCAGTTCTCTACAGGTTTTTGAGAAAAAATTAAAATTAAAAAAAAAAAAAAATTGGGAAAGGTTCACCAATATCCGATACTTAAAAAATTTTAATGAAAAATAATAAGTAGTTAATAATTAATTTATTTTAGCAGCATTAAAAAGTGTCTTCTTCCGTGCCATCCAATACGTTTGCTATGCAACATTTTTTTAAAAAGAATGTATTATAGAGAAATTTAAAAGAATTATTAAAGATTCTTGAACATTTTTATACGAAAAATTACATTACTTTAATGCTGTTTATTTCCTTAAACATTTTATACCATCGTTTTATTGGTTTTGCACCAGGAGGTTTGCTTCCATAACAACACCGAAAACATGAAACCAAAGCACACATTGTGCTTTCTCTTGAATCGATGCCATTTCGGGAAAAAATGATGTCTTGCTTACAAATGTTCCCACAAATCATTCTTGGAGGGGCATTTGCACCATATCCTGCATAATTAAACTGACCTATCCAATGGTACAATAGTTACATTATTGTATTAAATGGTTGGTTTGGGATGAATTTTTATAATCAGAGCAATACTTTGGGTTCAACCTATATACTGGAACGTCTCAAGACTCTTTGAAGCCTTGGGCCCAGAGAAATCTTTTGTGAGGCCCTGGGCCCCTATGCAAAAGTAGGCCCTACCTGAGATCTTAAAGAGTAGACAGTATATAGCATGCATTGTCAAATACTCATTCAAACAGTAATTTGAAACAAATAAATGTACACAGCTCACAATCCCAAAACTCTAGGCACAAACCGGCTAGACCAATGGCCGCATTTCGACTAAATGAGTTGAATGATTGTTTATAGTATTAGGCATAGACCTAGACATGGACAACGGTCATCACATAATAATACAATCTTACCACTTTTGCCAGTTGATATGCAGTTTGAAATTACCTGTTTTTCGGAGAATATGTTCGGGAATAATATTTGACCACATTAAAATTATTATGAAAATCATGATTTTTTAAGACAGAGTCGAGAACAAAATGAGACCCTGGGCCCAGGTCCAGTTGACCCACGTCTTAAGACGTTCCTGCACTTACACGTAAATTTTGGCCTTATTTTTTTTGTGTTGAAAGTGCGCGTTATACACCACATTTTACGTTAGTACAGTTTTGGAGAAAACAATTTATAATTTTGCGAAAATTTGAAATTTAGTTTGGCGAAATGAAAGGTTAATTACATTGTATGAATTCTTTCAAAGTAAAACTTTCTTTTCTACACACGGACTTGGGAAGGGGAGTTCCATATTTATCTGAGGCGCCGAGTTAGCCGTTGAAAGTGACATTGTCTGCAAGATTGGCGAACCACTATTTGGAAAAAATATTTGGTGATGAGGAAGATAACTTTAACGAGCCAATAATTTCTTGACAGGACCGCTTTTTCACTTAGGCGCACTAGACACAGGCCTTGGGCTCAAAGGATTTGGGGGCGCAAAGTATTGGAGGGAGAAAAAGGGGGGGAATGTAAGATTATAGCAAACGTACCACCCCCTTGCGAGTCATGAGAAAAGCATTTCTGCCCTTAAGAGAGTAAAGACTGAAAGGAAATCTACTATGCAAAATGATAAACTTGATAGTGCTGCGCACTCAAAGTGATATTACCATGGAAATTGATTACAATGATGTTATTAGTGATTTTGCAACGATCAATACTCGAAGAAAACTTTTGTTGCACTAATACAATGTTAGTGACTCAACAAAGAATATAAGGATATCTAAAAGTAAAAGATATTAAGGTATCCGACTACGTTCGGTACCGTGATTTTGCAAAAGCGTATAAATGGATAATATTCATGATATTTAGTGTCATAGATTAGAAAATGTATATAAAATTGTTTTAAGAATAGTATTACAATAAAAAATTATTTAAGTACAATATTTTGACAAAAAATTAACATAGAATGACCCATTTTCAAAATAGTCTCCTTTTGTGAAAAATGCTTCTATAATAATAATATTTTGCCTGTATATAGCTCAGAGACCTCTGTACAGAGGCTCAACTAGAATTTTTGAAATATATAACTTAGAAGTGGTTTTATCCATGTTTTACAACAGAGGGGAGAAATTTTAAGAAAAAAATGCCGATAATTATTTCAATGGGTTGTAACTCTGAAAATAATGCGAATTTTCCAAAAATCATAGTTGAGCCTCTGTACAGAGATCTGAGCTATATACAGACAAAATATTATTATAATAGAAGATTTTTCACAAAAGAAGAACATTTTGAAAAAAAGTTATTCTAAGTTAATTTTTTGCCGAAATATTGTACTTAAATAAATTTTTTTGTCAAAATATCCTTAAAACAATTTTATACATGTATTCTAATCTAAGTGACACTAAATATCATGAAAATTATCCATTTATGCGCTTTTTTAAAATCACGGTTCCGAACGTAGTCGGATACCTTAATGCGATGAGACAGATGATAATTAACGAGTTGAAAACAGTCCATGCAATAATATATACTTTATACTGTAATTGCAAACGATTTCATTGATTTACTTTACTAATTTACAAGAGGGTGGGTGGGTGCCCCACGATGTAGTAAGGTAAGAATGTAAGAGTGGCCAAACCATGCCACTATTCTTTCCTTTTCGGTTGCCAATCCGGGGCACGTGTCATCCATAGGTATTGGATAATGAAAAGATTCTCCAAATAGCAAAAACAGGGAAAGGGAAAAGAATTCAGGAAAGAGAGAGAGTTCAGAAAAAAATCCCTCCCAAACCCAAACTGGAAAATTAAGAGCTAAAGGGGAGGGAAAGGGGTTTGGAAAAATGAAAGTAAAAATTTGGAAGGGCAGGGGCCGGGGAGGTTAAAACACCCTTTTCTGAATCCCCTTTTTCCCAAAATTTCACATTCAGTTTTTTGTCTTGTAAAGCTAAGAAATGTACAAAAAGGGGAATTTTTTTTGGGCGTCCAAAAAGAGCTGGGAATGTTCGATGTTACTGAAATAAAATTCGTAACGCAGTCAAAAATTTATTAAAGTGGGATGGCATCTATTCAACTCACGTTAACAATTAATAAGAGAGTTTGTTTGTTTTGTTTGTTGTTCTGTACCAGATTACATTCGTCCATGAAATATGGCCTTTTAAAAGCATTAGTTTCATGAAATACTATTTTATTAAAAAACAACATTTGTAAGTTATGTTTCATTTACTTTTCTATTCTTTACCCATTATAATATATCAACAATAAAGTTATTTTTCTTTTTGTTTTATATAATTCTTAAATAAAAATAGTATTTTATTAATTACCATATTTACTCGAATCTAAATCGCACTATTTTTCCAGTGTTAATGCTCCTGAAAATAGGATGCGGCTTATAATTGAAGGCAAAACATTTGTTGGATAGAGAAAATTGTGTTTGCACCCTTTTCAAAAGAAAAAATATTACTATCCATTCTGGCCAAGTCCACCGATGACTTATGCCATTCCGCAGTTTATTTCTAGGATTCGGTCTATCCAAATATGGGCCCAATTTTAAAGGAAAACTGTGTATACACACAAAATTCTTTTAATCCCAAAACCCAAAAGACGCATCTAGACGAGTTAACTATGACACAAGTATGAAAAGGAAGGGAATTTTATATGCAGTTAAAAACGGAAACCGAGCAGCGGCCACTGAAAATTTGACATGGATGAAACAAATATACGTTGATAGCGTAAACAAATGATATAATTTTTAAAAGTCCTTAACAAATCCTTTGAATTCTTCAAGAATCCATTCTTTTAAAAAATGTTAATAAAAAAAAAGGTGGATGTGAAAAGGTTCCCCCCAATTCCGTAGTCATGTGACAATGGGAGGACAAATAAACTTTGACGGCCCAAAAAAAATTTTAAAAAAACCAACCCTTAAAAAAGTTTAAATGTTGTCTGAAAACCCCTAATAGAAATTATTAAATTTTTTAATTTTTAAAATCAAAACTTTTACTTCTTTATGAAAAATTTTTTTGAAATTGTATTTTTTTTAATTAAATGATTTTTTTTAGCCCCAGAAAAAAAATTATTTTTTTTAAAAATTTTTTTTTTCCCAAAATTTGCCCGAGGGATTAGCCCCCCGGGGGGGGGACCCCGTTTGAAAGGGGAAATAGATTTTAAGTTTTTAAGCGGGATAAACAATTAATTTTCTTTTTATTTTTCAATAATTTTTTTTTTTAATATAAATTTTTAAACCTTTTTTTTTTTTTTAAATTTTTTTTCCAAAAACCGGGAAAAAGGGTTGGGTCAAATCATGAAAAATTTTTCAAAAAAAATTTTTGAGGGGGGGGGGGTTTGAAATCCTTAATTTTGGGGAAAAAAAAATTAATTTTAAATTTTTAATTTTTTTTGAAAAAAAAAAGGTTATTTTTTTGTAAAATTTTAAAAATTTTTTTTTTTAAAAAAATTTAATTATTTAAAGAAAAACTGACCCAAACCAGTTAATGTGTTGTTTCACTTTACGAAAACAACCGAAAACCGGATTTTATCGTATTTTTGTAAGCCTCAGTGGATATCTACGGTAAGTATGGAGTGATATGGGTCTTGTATATCGCTCGGTTTTATTGATTAACTTATTCTGGTAGAAACAGACATTGTAACAAATGAAAGTGCATATGTACTCCCTACACCAATCGTTTGGCATCTTTGCTTCTTACGCAATACTTTGCAAGTTGTTTGTATTTGCATAATGCTTGAAGCAACAAAAACAAAAGAAATAAATTGTCACATAAAATTCCCATAAAGTCATAATGGCTTAAAGAAGTGAACAGATAAAAATATAACGCCCGATCTGCCAATAAAATCATCTGAAATGTCAATTTTTTTTAACCAATGCAAAGCCGTAATAAAAGGAAAATGCATTCTAGTATTTAATATCAAAGAAAAATCAGCGAACTTGACTGAAAAACAACACGGATTGGTTCGATTGTCAAGTTTTTCTGCAATTTCAAAGAAAAAAATTATGCTTCTTGAAACACTAAACAGAGTTTTTGATAACATGATGATGAATTAGTGTTCTGAATTTTATCCTTTTATTAATTTTTTGCAGGTGGTCGAATTTTGAAAAAAACGAAACAAGAAAAGAAGAAAATATCGAGTCCAATAATCAAACATCCTTGATTTTATAAAACAAATTTAGAAAATTCTCCGATATTTTATCTGTAATTTTCCAGAGCATTCGAGGACATCTCTTTTGAAAACTCTACAGAAAAAGAAGGGAAAAAAGACATGTAGGCAATAATACTTTAAAAGATTATATAGTCTACAACAGATGGCGCCACGAGTTAAAATGTTTAGTACACTGACGTCACGGGCTTAACATTTTCATAAACCTAAGCAGTAAAATAGCCTTTTTCTATACAGTACTAAGAGACACGTGAACGTGTGAGTTTTCTAGTGTTCTTAATAGAGGATTTTTACAAAATATATCAACAAATTGGATTATCAAGCCTGATCATTCACCATGTGTGGTGGGAAAGTGGCGATTCCGCCGATTGTCAAGGAAAAAAGACGGTAAGTTTTTCATGTATTCCTGCAACCTACTTTATCGTAGAAATAGCATCTGGTAAAAACGGCATGATTGTGAGTGAAGCTTGTTTCTACAGGCTATTTTCAAGATTTTCTACATGTTGTCACCGTCTGAAATGCAAAATTCTATGATGTTTTATTTCAGTATGCAGTTAAATTGTGACCATTGCATCGAAATTTAAAATGGAAGAATTTATCAATCATTATTCGAAATTATCGGAACAGTATCGAACCCTGTATTGCATCTCGGTTTTATGTTTTATCTCAGTTGAATATCAATTTTAGAAAGAAAATTTTAGAAATGTATCAATTCTTTATTGTATTATCTTATTTAATAAGTGAGGATTTATTCGCTGTTCTGGGTTTTTATCCTTATGTTAAAATTAAAACTTTTATTGTATATTCTGAAATATAAGTTATATCGTAATGTTTTTCAACAAAATCAAAATTTTATATGTATATATTGACCTCTTTATACATAGAAAAATAATGGAATATGTATTTGTTTTGACAGTTTGACATATGTCTTGGATACATTATTGTTTGCAGAACACTTGTTGAATTTAGGAACAATTGCATTAGAGAAGTTCTTATCTTAGAAGGTCCTAGAATCGTGCTCTCAATTTCTTTGATATAATCTACCTAGTTTTTTTTTTCAATAAATTTTTTAAAAAGATTATGAGTAATAATAATGTACTAAAGTAGAAATTAAAATTACACAGTCCATAACTGTTAAAATTTGTAAATAAACGAATGAAATCGGTTTTTCAGAAATAAAAAATGATCGTAATGTTTTGCAAGATAGCATTAAGTTACTAATTTTTATTTCTTTTATTTTGTAATTTTTAGAATACTTTTGAATGCTAAATACGATTCAGCACTGACGAGACGAACAAAGGCACATGCATCGAACATGTGCTAGATTCGATTTCTGTGTTATGTTTACTGAAGTGCCTTTATATTATGCCCAGAAAAAATATTTGTTTGTACATGCGTTGACATTCTTTCCAACTAATGTAGAATATCGGCATATATATTAATGGTATATTATGGAGACTAAATTTAGTGATATTTTAATCGATGTAAGCATATTTCTCAAAGCAAATATTTTTTTACAAATATCTTTTTATAGATATTAATAGGATAAAAAAATTGCACATTTTATTTGATTTTTTCGAATAATAACATTCCACAGGATTGAATTAATTTTTAGAAAATTTCTATTTTTCAATATTTGGAATTCATTTTAGGAAGCTTATGTTGATTTTACTTGTTTAATAGTTTTTTTTTAATTGTTGCATATTGATTGTATCAATTAATAAATAGTTTTTATTATATTGCAAACGATATTTTGCTTTATATTTACTATTCATGTTTTCTTTATCTGATTTTCAAACGGATAATGATGAAATCTTTTCCTTCTTGTTGCAACATTAAAAAAAAAAAGGAGCGTAAAAGTCGTAAATTTTTTTCCCATTGCTTTTCATTGTTTGTTTGTTTGTGTGTGTGTGTAATTTTCTTCCAGATTGATTTTGTTACAATTATTGTTATTAAAAAAAATTACATGCATTTCAATTCAAAAACTGATAACTTCAAAAGCTAAAAATATTTTGAAATTGAGGTTGAAACAATTATTTTAAAAAAAATTCGAATTATTTGATTTTCATATATAGAAGTGTGAAATAATTGAGAAAAAAATAATTTCTTAAACTCTACCTTAATTTTTCGATTATATATTTTTATTCTGTAATTGATTTTCATTACTCATATATCAAAATTATGTACATTATTATATTACATTTTTTGCTTAAAAAGATCCCAAAAACTAGTGCTATGGATTTTACTTTATAAATAGGAAAATAATTTTAAAAAATAGAGAATATTTGTTAAAAAAAAAAAAGGGAGATCCGGGGTGGGGGGAGTTTTTTAAAACCCATACTATTGCATGTGAAATAGACCATTGTTCTTATCTTTAGAATTCCTGCTGGGCAAGTTTTGCTCTCAGAACTAAAATTTTGGTTAGATTTTCGATATGCTCCAACTACTGTGTTTTTTAATTCCTACTATTTGTTAAACCCCTATCGTTAAAAATTTTTTCAATCGTTAATAAAAAAACCTTTTAAAATTTCCATTAAAAGGTTAAAAATTTTTTTCCCGTAGTGGATGACAAATTGATCTAATACATTTTTTTCAAATATTAATTTTTTAAATTTAAAATTTTAAAAAAAATAAATAACAAAAGAAAAAAGGTTTGTGATTAGGGGCTTGGTTGCACTTGGACTTTTTAATCCTATGGTCATGTTTCCAGCTCCCGGGATTCCTAATTTCTAAGAATGTGATTTATTTTTCTATATATACTATTTTATTAGAATAATTAAATTTAATTAATGAATAAATAGTAGGGGGAAACCCAAAACCAAAAAATATTGCGACCCCAAATATGGAGAATGGGAAAAAATTTCCAAGGAAAATGCTTTCTTTTTTTGTTTTTTTTGTGATTCCCCTATGTATATACATATTTATATTTATTGTAACTATTTAAAAAAAAAGGCCAAAAAATAAAATTTTTCTTTTTTCCCCCAAGTGGAATTGATTTAAATTTTTTTTTATAGGGATATACTTTTTTTTAAAAAATTTTTTTGAAGTGTTATATCTTTTTTTTTATTTAAAAAGGCATTTTCCCCATCATAAATACTTTTAAAGTCTATGACTAACTCCCAACATTTTAAATCGTTATAGCCTTTAAGTTCTGAGAAATATCCCAATATCTTAAATTTTTATAATATTTCTTTCATTTTATTGTGCTGTATCTTAAAATTGAGAAACGTTCTATAAGCACGCAGTCTTGATAGCTTAACATATAAGCTCTCACAGCTTAACATTAGACCCTAAAATAAATGATCGGTGATAATAAATGAAACATATTTTAAAGCGTTCAATTCAAATTTAAAAATTTTGCCAAATTTTCGCCAATGGGGTTTTGGGGTATAAAAAACGAAAATTTTTTCGCATTTTTCCTTTTTTTTTAAAATTTTTAAGAGGGTAATTATGGGTTAATTGATTTTTTTATAAGCGTGCCAAAACTACCCCGGATTTTGGGGCGGACCTTTCAAATGTAAGCCTCGGTTAAGTGACGAGGATGATATTTGAGTTAGCACTCCAGACTTCCATATCACACCATCTAAGAAATTTGGGATTCGCTCACAAATAAAAAAAACCCCTACAAAGCTAAATTTAAAAGCATCCCCACAAAACAGGGGAAAAAAACTTTTTAAAAAATGCTTTTGTTAATTTTAAAACCAAAATTTTGGATTGTGGGGTTTTAAAAAAAGCAGTCCTGGCCCTTTTACCACAGCTCTTCTATTTATACAGTACTGCTGAGTTTTTTCTGAAATTCGTTATGTTGAAGTTTCCGCCCGAAAAAACAGGCCCCCAAAAGCGAAATTTTTAAAAAGTTAAAAACAAAAACCCGGCGGGAAAAACGGGATTGTATTTATTCACAAACGATAAATTTTTTCCAAATTTTTCCCAAGGTTGCAATTATACACAAATATTTGTTTTAAAACCCTTTAAAAATAAAAACATCCTAAAGTTTTTACATGGTTTAAAAAAATTTTAAAAAAGCAATGTTTATACAGAAGATAACAATTATATGGAATGTCATTTTAAACGAATTTTTTTTAATTGCATATCGAAAAAAATATGCAACTTATTTGGTATTGTTTTAAAAAAAAGAAAATGGTCCAAAAAGAAAAAATTGATTCGAAATAGTAACGGGAAATTTTACCCCCGGGCAGAAACCCTTTTTCTACGAAAAAGTATAGTATAAAATTGGGTGGAAATGAAGTGGGAGTTGGTTGTAGTTCCCCAAAATTTGGATCTGTCAGTAACTTTTTAATGTTAAATTTTTAAAATTCAATTTCTATTCGAAGTCTGTGTTGATTATAATTGGGTAAAAAATATATTTTTTTTAAATTTAAAAACTAGCTGATTTACGATAATTAAATTTGTATTTTATATAAGTAGAATTTTTTAATGAAAAAAAAAAATTTTTTTTTCCCCCAATGCATTTGTAATATCGAACACTGGATAAGTTCCAATCAAAACACACAAAAAGAGCTATTTTAGTATTTATCTATAAATACTATTGCTCTAATTTTTTCTTTTTCTTTTGTAATGTTTTGTGATTTAAACTGTTGCTATATATTGTAAAACCTTTCGATCAAACAGTTAGCTGCAGTTGACCTATTTTTAATTCTTTAACTATTGATACATCTGAGTGCTTTTTAATAGATTCGTTTGTACACTCTAGTATTTTTTTTCTAGTATTTTTAGTTTTTTTTAAAAGAGTTTTTTGTAGCTTTTTAAATCTCATACTGTGAACTGTATAGTTATTATGTAATGTTATTGTAAGCACAACAATAGAGAATTTATATGTAAAAAAAAAAAAATTTTTTTTAGTATACTTTATTAAGATCCAAACTTGGTTTCGAAAATTTTTTTGAAATTTAAAAAATATTGGGGCACACACATATAAGCAAAATACCAAACTTTTTTTTAAAATTCTCAATATTTTTATCCCCCCTTTTATTCAAATGAAAAAGAAACATTGGCTGATTAATTGACCAATTAGCCTCTTGTTTGTAAATTAATTTTCAATGTTTTGCATTTATATCATTTATTGAAAAACATCTGGCAGTTATTCATAGATGCATGGAGTTATGAATATTGAGGCTATTTTATAACCAAAATAAATATAAATACCACTTATTTATTTATTAGATATTATTATTAGCTATTGCTTTGAAGGAAAATAGCCTCATTTTTTTGAAAAAAGAAAACAAATATTAAATAAAATATATACGTATTCGTGGAACAAAATTTTAAGGGGTTCTATAAGTCATTCTTTTACTCAATATTTCTTTTGATTTTGTCGATTTTCCGGAGCAAAAAACAGTTAAAAATTAGTTATTGAATAAATAATTAGCATTAATTAATAAAATTAATTATTAAATTTTATGTACTGTATACATAGGATTATAATCAATCGAAAAAAATAAAGGGCTTTGGGGGGGGGGTCGGCCCCCTTGTTTTTTGACGATATTACTTATCACAAGAACGTTTTCATCTTTTTTTTTTTTCTTTCCAAAATTTTTAGTCTTTTAAATTTTTTTTTGCGTAGGAGAAAGAATATCAAAGGGGAGAGGTTTTTTCTGCCAAACGTCTATTCTCATTTCTTAATGTTAGATAGTATTGTATATAAGTGATCCTGAGGAATATGCACTTTAACGAAGTATAAATCTGAAAAAATTTATTTTAATTTTTTTTTAAATATCTTAGTCATTTTTTGTACTTTTTTTTTTATTAAGTGAGGTACTTTTTTTTTTAATTTTTATTCCATGCTTTGATCATAAAGTTAAAAATAAACCTCATAGAAGAACGTTAAAAAGATATCTTTATCCTATTCACAGCATTTTCATTTTTCAATCTTTATCGTTTTGGAATTTTTTTTCATGTTACTCATGAGTTGTGTGTATATTGTTGATACCTGTATGGAGTCAATCTCAATAAAAGCAATTTTATCATAGAATTTTTGTTTCGGTCAAAATTTTTATCAATGCCAAACTTAAGAGATATATATACTGGGGAAGAGGGGGGAGCTTAATAATTAAGGGATTATCTTACTGATTCCTTCGTGAATAGAATCCATGAATATTTTCGAAAATATAAAGAAATATAAATATATTGTTAAAATTTTGTGAAGTTTTCATATGATAACAATTAAATTCTGCGATTTATATTTGCTTCTATAGTCTTAACTTTTCATAGTTCTTACAGTTTCATTTTTTTAATCCACGCATGTTTTATTCATATATAATCAATACATTCAAAAGCCTTTTAGTTTCGCAACACGCATCGAAATTATTTTTAGTTCTATTAAAAACTCTAAGTATTGCTCGAAGAAGAACTTTACATCGAAATGCATGGCTCTTAAATTTTTTTTTTTCTTCTGGCGAAATTTATTTGCCATAGCACACACACATCCGTGTTACTACTATATACATCATTGTACTTTAAAAAAATACGTCTACTCTATTTTTAAATTTATTTTCTTTACACTGTTGGGAAGATTAAAAACAAAACAAAAAAAATGCCACTTATGTAACATAACGGAACACACTTTAATAAAGGGGCCTCTTTCTCAACAGGTGAAATTGAAACAAGAATGTGGGAGAGAGAAGGCCGTTGCTATGTTTTAGGTCCACTGGCCTTGGGAAGGCCGTTCTCGCTAGACAACCCTCCATTTATCAATCCCCCCCCTTTGGTTGACTGACGCCTCTTTGCCTTCCCCCCAACCTCAGGTGGCCCCCATTTATCTTTATATTTATTCCGGTGGGGGCCCGTTGGAACCAAGCCCCCTCTCAATGGATAACCCAGAATACCCACAGTACAAACAGAGTTTATCGTTGGTCTGTTTCTTTTTATTCTTATCGCAACTTTTGGAATTTTTTTGGAAAGAAAAGCAAGCTTTAAATAAAAATTGGACCTTTTGGTTGGCAAAATTTTTTTCTTTCACTTTTTGATGTGAGTGTGCTCTTGGCGGTGAATTAGTTTGATAGAAAAACAGAAAAAAATAAGTGATGCAGAGGTCAAGTCAAAGAAACTAAATTGGCTCTCGTTCCTAACGAGGTAGGAACTGAAATGCCAGGCAATCTGAAAAGGTAAATAAATATTATGAGTATTTATTTTTTAAAATCATGCGGGAATGAGAAATTAAGGCTTTTGGAAGAGAGATAGCTAGGTTAATATGGCTGTTTCAAGATTCTTTGAAAGTGGCTTTGTTATGGTTTTCTAATAGAATTTCTTTCGTGATGTTTGTGTTTTAAGTTTTGCAGTGATTCGTTTGGATATCCTTTTTAAGATTTGAAAACAGTTCTCTGTTTACCCTTGAGTTTTTTCTTTTCTTCCCCGGTAAAGCTTGATTTGTTTTTTTTTAACTGTAAAATCTCATTTACATAAATTCCCCCCCTTGTGTTTTCTTTAAATAAATAAAACTTCGTAGTAGGACATGTAGTGTTGAAAAGATTTCTAAAAATTTCTTAATTTTTTATGTATTTTTTTTATTTAAACTCTCCATATATAAATATGAATTCATTTAAAATTAGAATAAATCTGTGTTGCAGATGTGAATATAATTCAACACAATAAATAATTTAATAAAAAGCTAGAAAAGTGATTCGTGAGTTTTTCATTTGTTGTTCAAGAGTATTTTACCTTGAAGATTATTGTAAACAAACAGAAGTTCATTTAATTTCAAAAAAAAAAAGGGCACAGGGGGCAATTTCGATTCAACTGACAAAAATTCAAATAAAACTTATCTGCCCTAAATAATTCTTTATGTAATTTCCTGTAATGTAATAAGGTTTGAAAGCTCTAAGTTTAAAAAAATTCAGAGGCATCATAACTTTTAAGTTCGTTTTTATTCACTTTTCAATGGCAAATAAAAACTTTAAGCTTATTGATCTCAGAAAGAAAAAAATAACATTTTAAATCAGGGGTAAACGTTAAAACTTTTTCTATTTGGGCCCAAAAGCATATTTTTTTTTATTCAAACAGAACATGTAACAGAAGTTGGAATACATTTTTGAATCAAAGCAATACTTATTATTTTTTTTAAATAATTGAATTTTGAATTTATACATTTTTTAAGCAATGTTCAATAAATATTCATAAAAGTATTTTGCAAATATTAACCATGTTAGCAGAAAACTCATACCAACATTTATTATGCATAGTTTGAAGTACTTGTAAATCAGATTTCATGTATATGAGTCTATTATTTTGTGTATATATATATATATATATATATATAGGAGTAGCATTTTAAAATCCCTGGATACATTTTAAAATTTTTCCTTAAACAATTAAGTGATTTGTTCTGTAGTATTTTGAACGCGAAAACTGATTAACGTAATACATATACATCGGCTGCAATCATAAAATTTGTAAACACATGAAACCGAATTTTTTTTTTTTTTTGTAAATCTTGAAGATTTTTTAAATAAATTTTTTATATTATATAATGTCTTAACAATAACAACAAAAGTTTTATTTTTTTTCATGGGAAAGGGAATTTTTTTGCTTTTAAAATAAAAAAATTTTTAAAAAAAAAGTGTCTATTCTCATCCAATTATAGAATACATCAGTTTTTCTGTTATTACTTATACGTTATCGAAAAAAAAATTATTAATAGCATATGCTGCAAAATAAATAAAAAAACGCACGAATCAATTCATGGAGCAGACTTGATATCTTTTTTTTTTCAACATCTGCTTATAATGAATCCTGTTCAACTTTTTTGGAAATACTTTACATTGGAAAACGTAATGATCATAGGTTCCCGGACTTCGTATTTATTACAATCAAGTCGTTGGTTCGAGTCCTGATCCCAACTCTAAAGACTTTTCCTGTAGTGGAGCTATCTTTCTTTTGATTCCACCCCGAAACTAATAGAAACACTGCGCATTAAAGCTATCGAAATTCAAAGTCCTCGTGCTGGTGTGGATTGTCAATTCTGTGGTGTCGACCTCGTTATTTAACTTTGGTTCAAAGTTACGAGGTCCTTAATCAACCCCTCATGTTGCCTTTAAGTGCGACTTCATTTGACATTTTAATCGTTGAAGTTTCAGTATGATTTTATTTTATGATTTTATTATTAAAATTTCGAATGTTCTCAAACTGTGCGAAGCCTAATTTCTAGGTATTGTGACCAATTTAGAACTTTGCTTTTTAACAGGGGCGTAGCTACCGCCGTTTCAGCCGTATCAATGATACGGGGCCCCGAAGCTTCTAGTCCCCAAAATGTGGAAGAATAAATCGTAAAATAAGATAATCGAGCACACCAAAAAGGGCCTCCAAGGAGTTTTTATACGGAGCCCATTCAGGATTAGTTACGCCAGTGCTTTTTAGATGTCACTATAGAAAGGCTCTTCCTTGTTTTTAAAATAAGTTAGCAAATTTGACAAAGGAGGACAATTATCCTTACTTGGAAGTTAATTTCAGATTTATAAATGTGGTTAAAGGAGTGGGGATGTGGTTGTAGTGAGTTATAAAAAGTTAGACGAATAAAATAATTTTCAAAATTTGGCGACAATTGTGTTATCTATAAACATGTGTTTGTGGATTTTCTTTGAATATAAGCATGTATTGCATACCTACAGCGTCATTTGAGGAATTCAGGTCTAAGATAACGTTAAAGCGTTGCTTATGTTTTGCGTAGAGTTGCACCGGAAATTAATAACTATTTTATATCGATTAATAAAAGCAGTTAAAATATTTTTCTTTTCTCAACTTGTATAAATTATGTTACAATATTTTCAACGCATAGCTTAGTGGCATTTTTTTAAAAAAAAATTCCAAGTTGTTTTTATATTTAATTTACAAAGTAAAATCATAAGCTTAATCCTGAGATGGAGTGCTCTCAAATTAAGAGGTAAATGCGAGGATTTTTCGACTTAGCAATTCTTTTACGAAGTTTAATATTATGAATCGCATTTTTTTTAAATATTGTAATTTTCCTATTTATTATTTAAGTTACATCGATAAAATGAGGGATGAGTATAATGAAAAACTTAGCAGTACATACAGCAAATTTTCTTTATATTAAATAAAAATAATGAAGTATATATTCAATTTTTTCTTGCATAAACTTTATGTTGAATTCAAAACAATTTATGCATCAGAAAGCGAAGGACTTCTACATTATGAATGCTCCGTTTCTGAACTTTAATCTGAATTTAATCCTTATGTAAAATTGTAAATTTCATGTTCTATACAAACTCTAGATTTATTATAGAGTTCAGCCTTATATTACGTAGGTTTTCCACCTTCCTTTTGTGTTCCATTCATTACTATTTTCCAATGAAGACAAATGAGCAATATTCCTTATTAAGTACCATATTTATTTTATACTTTTACAGTCAAACCTCCATCTAACAAACTTCTACTTTGCAAACTTTTCCCTGGAACTAAGAACATTTTACTACTTTCTTAGTAAAATAACCCCCAAATAGCGAAGTGTATTTTTTATTCAACGAACTTTTTCTCTTGCGATTCGAATTTTTTTCTCCCTAATTTAAAAAAAATATTTCATGACATTTTAAAAATTATTCTCTCTTTTAGTACATTTTATGGCGATCGATGGCCTTGAACTAGTTTTACTAGGTGCCTAACTCGGAGCAATGAAATTGATGTAATTTTTCAAACAAAAAAAACTCAAGTAAAATTAACAGATTTTATTAGTAATGAAATTTAAGGACGCATGTGGTAGTGTATGCTCAAAATTATTGGTTATAAAATAATGTATATGCTTAAAACTACTTGTAGACTTAAAATTAGAAAATGTCGTCTCTAATTTTAATATAAAATTATTTTTTTTTAAGTTGAAAATACAATGTATTCTTGGACGATGTCCCCCACCCCCTTGTCCTTCTTACAGATTTCGTTTTGAGGGGTAAAATATATGAAAAGGAATAGATATTAATTATTATTTTTTTTAAAAAAAAATGTGAGGATATTTTTTTTTAAAATAACATATAATGTGTATGTGAATTTAAAATTTGTTTTATGTGATTTTTATAATATATTAAAAGATGAATCTCTCTATTTAACGAATTTTCCTCATAACGAACTTTTTTTTTCGGGATTTAGCGACTTCGTTAAATAGATCCCACTGTATTTTTTTATAATTTGCGCTTGCAAAAGTCTTCCATTTTTAC
Source organism: Trichonephila inaurata madagascariensis (assembly GCA_019973955.1). Classification (NCBI taxonomy): domain Eukaryota; kingdom Metazoa; phylum Arthropoda; class Arachnida; order Araneae; family Nephilidae; genus Trichonephila; species Trichonephila inaurata. Next base: position 471,974 of record BMAV01003335.1, on the reverse strand, counting down.
CTCATTTCTCTTTCTGAATAGTAAATTGTAATAAAAACGCATTATCTCTGTTCAGATATATTATATTTGTTCAAGAGATTAAATGCGGCCGCGGGACCTTAATGGTCATGACCAAGAGCTGATGTGTCATGACTTCGAGCCTTAGTGCCTAGTTATGCACGTGAAATCTGGCATGGTGTAGAAGTTTAGAGGAAGGATGCCAACTCAGGGGTCTTTCCATGCCCCGGACCAGGGGTTTTAAAAATTTTCGTTCACTCCCAAATTGGCCTTCGTTTGCAGAGTGAAACGTTAAAAAAAAACTCGTCCCTAAATATTTCGGGTGGTAGTCAAGGGGGTCCCGGTAAAAAAAATTTTTTTTTTTGTCGAGTCGTAATTTCGAGGCCTTGTGTCATTGATCCCCCATGTATCCCCTTTTTCACCTTAAGTTGGCAGCCCCGGGGGAAGGGTGGGGGACCAAAAGGGGGCCGCTACGGGGTTCCTTGGGAAAAGAGTGTGACTATAACAAAAAAAAATTCTCCTTAATTTTTTCATGAGAAAAAAAATTCCCCTTGAAAACTTTTTTTTTTAAAAATTGTATGGGGTTTTTTTTTGATAATGGTATTAACTTTTTTATTTAAGATTTTTTAAGGGTTTGCATTTAAAAAATGTTTAAAAATTTTTTATTAATTAACTATCAAGTCGAAAAGAAATGGGTTAATTTGGCGCGAATATTTTGGGAAGAATGTAACTTAAAAACCCGGGTTTTTTTTCCCCAAAAATGTTGTTGTTGTCACCCAAAAAAGTCTTTGGTTGTTTTCAACTTATTCGTTTCGCAGGTATTTAAAGAATAAATGTTTTTAAGATGTTAAAACCCAAAAAATATATCTTTAAACGCAAACCCCAAAATACAGGATACTTTTTAAAAAATTTTCTGTGCATTTGTTTTTGTTTTAAAATTTCCCAAAACTAGTTGGAACTACTTCTTCAAGCGGAATCTTTACTTTCCCCCACCTTTCCCAACGCTGCCAACTTTAGGGGGCCCCAAAATAGAAGGGTTTATACATTTTTAAACTTTTTTGAGACTGGTAAATCTTGCCGGGTGGTTGAAAATTTTGGGGGTGGGTTCCCGGTTTAAAATCGTCCTGACACCCTTTTGTTTAAAAATACAAAAAATTTGTCGCCCGTAAACCCTTCCCTTTAGTTTTTCGAAATGACATTAATAAAAATTTAAAAAATTTTAAAACCATTTCTGCCCATGATATTGAAAATCAAATAAACCATTTATAACTATATTTAAACCATAATTTTGGAAACATTTTTAGTTTTGTAAACTTAAAAATTTTTTTCAATACTTCACCTATGTTTAAAACTGAATTTTTCCAAAATGTTAAAAAAAATGCTTAAAACCCATAAGGAAGTTTAAAACTTAGTGGAAATTTAGATGGGGGTTTTACTTAATTTTGTCTTTGGGGTTTTGGGAACTATGCCGTTTTCTACGGATAAACTATTAAAGATATGTCTGCAGATAAAAACAGATTAGCAAAAAGTTTCCCGTACGGTTTTTTCCCTACTTTTTGGTTTCTTCCATTTTTTCAGCGGGAAATGCTTTGGACGTTAAAAAAACGTTCCAAATATTCTCCAATAGAAATTGAATTTGTTTTCTTATTTTTAAACTCCAACCCTCCTCCTCCTACTACTACTTTTTTGCATATTATCGCGATTATACACAGAGGGGTTTGTTTTTTTAACGGTTGCTTTTTTAAAATTTTATAGCAAAATATTTATGTAAAAGCCCATCGCTGTGGAATTCTATATTTCAATGAAGTCTTCAGTGTTCGAATCTAGATTTAGATTTTTTTTATGAAGTATGTGGATTTTCTTCAGCCGCCGCGTTTTCTCGGTTTACACATAAAACAAAAATTTTTTTTTTAAAAAAATCCTTTTGATGTTGGGGAATTTTTTGAGAATTTGCTTTCTCCTGCTTTCAATTGAACGCCATCAAACAAGATTATGTTTGGTAATCCCTAAGTTAATTAGATGTGTTTTCTATTGGTTAAAAATGAGTATAAATTGAATGTTAATTAATTTTGCACTTCGAAGCAATCCAATTTGGCCACAGTATCCTAATAGTTCTAGTCACGAACTCGTGGGGCCGCGGTAGCCGAGTGGTATAGGTATTGGACCGTGGCTTGCCTTGTCACGAGTTCGAGCCCAAACCACTAAAAAACCCGCCGTGTAGGGCAGCTCAGTTAAACGTCGGGGCTTGAAACGTTCACCCGTTGGGTGGGTGGTAGTTAGGGGGGGGTGCCATAGGGCGTCCACGTCACTTGACCATGGTTCAAAAAACGTGGTCCGTCGCCGCCCTCTGTAGTGAACAGTACGACGTTTATATTCAATCAATCAATCAATCACGAACTCGTGGTCGGCGTGTCATAAGTTCTAGCCTCAGTGCTACTGAAGTAACGCCGTGTACAGACGCTGATGCACTTTAAATTGTCGAGACTCAAAGCCCTTCCTTTGGCCAGGCATGCTAGGCACATGCCTGGGGCGCAAAAGATTGGAGGAAGAAAATAAAACATTAAAATTACAGAGAACGTACTACCGCCTAGTGTTTATTAAAAACCCAATTATTCTCCTTATTTTTATATCTAAATTATCAAATCTTTGTTTCGCTATGGCCCAAAAATTAAAAAGAAAAACACTTGGCTTTTCTTCTAAAAATCATTATTTGTTTCATGTTTTACGGTTATTTAAATTGTTCTCAAAATTCAAAAAAAATTTTTTTTTTTTTGCAGCTTTTCCCAAAGGGGGGGCCTCCCCTGGAAAGGGGATAAAACCCCTCGGGGAGGGGGGACCCTTATTGGGAAAAAAATTTAAAAAAAGTGGAAAATTAATAAGTTCATACAAAAATGTATATTCTATACTGTAATTCCAAAATTATTATTTTAAATTTTCCCGAAAATTTATTTACAAAAGGGGGGGCATCCTGATGCAAAAAGGTAAGAAATGAGCAAAAGTGACCAAACCATATCACTTCTTTAACCGGCTGCGGTTGCCAGCCCGGGACATGGCGAATCCATAAGTGAAATTTAATGGAAGGACTCCCCTTTAAAAAAGCAAAAAAGGGGAAAAGGGAGGGAGAGATTTAAAAGGAAAACCCCTCCAAAAAAACTGGCGAGGTAAGAACGGGAAGGGGGGGGAGGGGTGTTGGAAATAATGGAAGGGGGCGCAACAATTTGAAGTGCCTAGGGTGCCGGGGAGGTTAAAAGGGCCCCCTGCCTTTGGGGGGGTTGCAAATTTTTGGGAGAAGGGATGCCACCCTTCAGGTGTCGCCCTTTGTCCCGGGGCCCGGGAGGGTTTTGGGAATTACGAAGTTCGTTACCAAAAGCCCTCGTGTTGTTTTATCGTGCGTCATTAATAAACACTCTTGAGATGGCCACGGGAAAAAAAAGGTAATGGCCCAAAAAAATAGGGGGGCGTTGTTTTTGTGGAGTTGGGGAAGTTAGTCCTGGGGGCCGGCTTAAATACTGTGACAACTTCAGTCTTTCAACTCGAAAATCGAAATTTGATCTACGTATGCATCCAAACCATTTAATTTGTATTGTTCTTGTATTCGCCCCCAAGATTTTTCTCTCAATTCTTACTATTAGTTCACACTCTCGCTATATATACGTTCATACAAATTTTCAATCGTTAATAAAATACTTTTTAATCAAATACTCAAGTTCAAATACATTTCTTAAACTTGTAGTGGATGACACTTGATGTTATAAATACAGTTTTTTCAAATATTTAATTTTTAATTAAACTTAATTAATTAGTTTTATATGGGAGAAAAAATTTGTCACTTAATGGTGTGATTCTGTGATATGTATAAACATATTTATATTAATTGTAATTATTATAGTAAAAAGTAACTAAAATATAAAATTTTTCTTTGTTGACCTATAAGTAGGAATTAACTTTTTGATATATATTACTTGTTTTTTGCCATATATAGTTCTAAACGGATATTTATTTTGTGTGTGCTCCATGCTATGTTTTATTTTACCTTAATTATTCAAAATTATCATCCTTTATTATTAAAATTACAAATGTATACTTATCTTACAAAATTAAGTTTTATGCTACTTTAACAAGCAAAGCCTATTTAATCTATTGTCACTATTAATCCTTTAAACAATCATTGAAAACAATAATACCTAATCAACCTGGACAGAAGTTGAAGACATGATTTTTGTGAAATTTATTGGTATTTTTGCATATCAGCTCTATGCCATTGGCGATCTTTGGCGAATTTTCATTAATTTTAGCAATTGTTTTTAGGATGTTATCAGATAGTTGCTGTGACTCATAATTTTTTCCTTTATCGTTTAATTAGTATAAAGACGAGACAAATGCCAGTGTTTCGCTTCTAGCTAAAAAAAAAAGCTGAATTGTTAAAAGAATAAACACTTCAATCTCCAGGATATTAGATATGTACTCCCATGCCTTGAGTTGACAAATCTGCGATTAATCCAAAAATAAAAATGCTTAAAGGTTAGGGTTCTGTTCTCATCGACTTTTTTTATGTTATGATAAATAATATCATTTAAAATAAGTTTAGTGATATGATTCCTCCGTAATACTTTCATCGTTGTCCAGCTGGCAGCGTGGGAGTATTCGTGGTTTTCCGTGGTACATCCATGAAAACTATTTCCTTCCTTGCAGTTTTTTATGACATCCAATCAGGATTGATCTCTCTTTCTGTGTTACAAATATGTTATTTTGATGTAGAAGTATTGTATTTGATGTAAATATTTACAATAGATTTCGAGTATTGGCCCTCTAAAATTCCATCCTAGTTTTTCAGTTAAAATTTTTATTATTATTATTATTATTATAAAAAATTCTTTGAAGCTTTCCATTTTCTTGTATTTTAGAGTACCATAAAAATACAATTATGTAGGTGTGAGAATTTAAATGTGGAATCCACCCTAGATAATCTGCAGTATGCTTATTTCATTCAATATATGTATGTAAATAAGTATTCTCTACAATAAAAACATTGTATTAAAAATAGACCGACTTAAAAGCATTTAATATCCAAGTTAAAACTGTAAGCATTCTCAAAATTAGTGTATCCCAATTGAACTTTTGGAAATGTACCCAGCTTCATTCAACAAATTGGTATTAATTTTTTTTCTTTCAAATATACTGTTTTAAAAGACCCTAATTGTGTTTTCATAATAAATATTTGCCCGTCAAATTTTGTTCTTTCTTTTTTTTCACTTGAAAAATTTGCTCATCACTGCCTTAGATATGCATTTTAAGCAATGGCTTCTTATGTCTAAAAACATTTTATTTTAAATTTAATTCGAAAAGTTCCTGGACTTAAAAATGTTAAAATTCAAGTTTTTGAAATATGGGAAGTGAAAAATAAATGATTAGATTGTTTGTTTTAAGTAGCAAAATGAGTACATAAAATAAATTTTAAAACATTTATGTGGTCGATTTTTTTTAACTGTATACACTTATTTCTCCGAAAATATGAACAATATTTTGATGGATTTGTATTGATTGATACATATTACATCATATCAATACAAAGGGAGAAAAATAAAAATTAAGAACACTTATAAAACTGCAGCATGAAGCAAGAAAAATGGCATTAATATGTGACTACGAGAGTTCAGAAAGAAGAATAACTCAAAAATTAAAACTTATAAATTTAATATGGCATGCATTTCTGACTTGTACACATTTATCACAATGTGATTTAAAGTTGAATAAAATATTAACCAAATTCCACTCCAGCACTGTGGTCTTAAAGGCATTTACTCGTATCTAGAGGATGTTTCTGTGCAACTGTCGGAGAGAGGCAGTTCTATGAACTTCACTTTCAAAGAATTCTTTAGCGAGGTTTGCTTCATCTGGGCGAGTATTATAGATTATAAATAAAAATCAGAACCATATACACTGTGACGTCTTCGATTGGGATGAACCTCACCTTTCTATTCATGCGAAGTTTTATGGCCCCAAACAGACGTTAGGTGACAAGAGCACGTGGCTATGGGGTCATTGTGTATTGTCTGACCTCGGACAAAAGTCGACATCCATTCTGGAAGTTACAATAACCAAAGAGAGCCGGTGACAATAGGTTGACGTATAGGCGAAGCCTGTATGAAAGCCGGTTCCGAGAGAATGGGGTTGTAAAACCCAGGTGGTGTGATGAATAAGAGTTTCAGAAGTTAGATGAGAATTATGGCGCCCTTAGATTCCAGACAGACCAGGAATGTGTTTGTATTTGCCGCACAAATAGGAGACGAATGTGGCCGGGACGAGGGCAGACCTTTTTTTTGTACCTGCCAATGAGGAAGACGGTGGCGTGTTGTGGAGCCGCCCTGGTGTTTAAAAGAGTTGATTTTGAAGAAAGAAAAACTTGGAAGCCCTGGAGTGAGACGAGATCAAGCCCCGAATGGAGAAAACTTGATGTAAGAGACCCTGGATGGAGTAAACTGGAGAGAACCCTGAAAAGTGGCAAGGGATTGGCAGGTGCCTTGCTTTCGGAAAAGGATTTACTCTCCCGCGAAATAATTGTCCGCCGTCTTGGCATATTTATTGGACTTTTTAGTAACCTATGAAGCAAATAAATACTGCTTTGATTTAAAATGAGGCTGTGACAAATTTTTCTTGTTTTTGCTTCAACTAGTCACGATTATAACGCAGCACGAAGTCTTAAGATTTGAAGATCTGAGCCCTAAAAGACTGGTTTGGTTTATAATCTGTTAGAAACATGTAAAAGAAACACGTCGATTAATCATTTTTTCTTCCCATAACATCACGCCTGCTCTATGGGCTTGATTCATGAAGTCACACATGATAAAACAAACACTTGTTTCCATTGAATTCAAAACCAATATTGCTTATTTGTACTTGTTCTATTTGTAAAAACTCAGATAAAATTTTAAATTTCATATTTGGGTAAGAATGTTTAAATGTTAGGGAAAAAAAATTTCTTCAAAAAGATTTTTTTTAGAATTAAAATAAAAAGTCGTATTTTATGCTTATACTTTTAAATAAAATGCATTTTTATACATATATGTACTTTTAAGAGAAAGTTCTGCAAAAGGAAACAAACTTACAGCAACACAAACGCGTGAACTACGTTAGTTGGAAACACAAGATAGTTTATCGTGTGACTATGACGTCACATGAGGTTTTTGAATTGATTGGCTAGAATCGCGTGGCTTTTACTATCATGTGACTATGACGTCACATGAATCAACCTCATTGAAAATATCCCAATTCGTAACGTTTGGAGGGAAATTTCTCTTTCTTGACTGCATCCAGGTGTAAAAACACGCAGATTTAATTTTTGAACTAAATTTTAACTCATCTATCAAAAGAACATGACAGTCCAACAATGTTCATTCTAATCTGATGTTCTATGTACCAATTAAAACGATCTTGCTTTTGCTATAAAGACATTAAAAGACCCTTGATTCTCTGACATAATAGCCATTTTCACCAAAACCGTCTTAGAACTACTTTATGTGATGCAACAGTTCCAAAGGATGCAAGCTCTGAATTAATTTGTCAAGTACTAGACTTCCTTTTTTGAGAACGGAAAATTATTACCGTGTATCAATCTTAAGAAGCAGTTTATTATACGAATATGACCTTGTCCAGGTCTCCTTACAAATATTCCCGAGTTCTGAAATTGTTTCCGTAGCATAAAGATGGTCTGTTTCGAAATATTCCCGCATCTCTCTGCTTCCACAATTGCTTGCCCTACTTCTTAACTACCACGACTTACCACTAAATAAATTCGTTCAAATGATATTTAGAAGTCATAACAAACCTTTTTTTATAACCCTTTGCGTTCTGAAATCAATCGCTGTATTCAGTGACGTCTTAAGGTTTCCTTACACCCTAGACCCCTTTGCTCCCTACCCCTAGTCTCTCAGCCACAACTATGATTCTTCTAAGTAGACAGTACATAGCATACGTTGTCAAATACTCGTACAAACGTTAATCCGTAATAAATAAATGTATAAACTCACAAACCTAAACACAAACCGACTGAACAAACTGCCGCAGTGAGTGTGTATGGTGGTAGGCCCAGGCATTAACACCTACGACGGACATGATATAATAATAGTCTTGTCGTTGTTGGCATGTAGTTCGAAATTTCCAGTTTTTAGAAGAATGTGTCAGGAAATAACATTAAACGATTAAAATTATTCGGATCATGATTTTATTGAGAACGAGACGATGTCCCAACCAGAGTTGGCCCATGTCTTAAAATGTCCTTGGCTTTATTGCAGAAATTCTCTTTGCGTTAAACACTTTAACTTAACCTCTTGGTTTGCATATCACCTTTTACATTAGTCTCGTATTTCATACATTTTCTGCAAAACAACAACAACAAAATTATGTCAATTATTACTATTTTTTATGCATGTGAAAATAATTGTGGATATATAATATGAGTGTATATATTTTAATCTGTTGCTGTTTATTTTTAAATTATGGAGGGGGAAGTCGAAACAAAAAGCAAAAAGCTTATAAAAGTTTTGAAAGTGTTGAAAAGAAATATCAGTTGCACCTTTTTAGATTACCACCGTCATGCTGTTATTATTTTTACATGATTTTATTCAATGATGCAAGTTGACATTGTTGTGGTGAATAAGTGACAGATTCACTGCTATTGGTAAAAATTTAATGCTATCAGATCTGAGTTTTTTATTCAAAATACAGAGCACACGCGTTTAGAATTTTAATATCTATCTTACTGTTTGAAAAAGGAGGATTGCATAAGAACAAAACTAGTTCCTGTGATTAGAAATGAAGAATATAATTTCAAAATATTAAAACAAATTAAAATTTTATTTTTATTTTTGATTAGAAATTTCAATAAAGTAAAAATACTATAGTGCGTAATTATTTAAAAAAAACAACCTTACACACTTTTCATTGAATCTTTGATATTGATTTCTTATAAGCTTCTGTATGTCATTATACCAGTTTCCTTTTGTAAGACGACCTCTTGCGCAGCAGCGTTTAAATGAATATCACTAACAGAAAGTTTTATTGTCCTTCTGAATCTCTTTTTATTTTATTGCCTTCATCATTACATGTAGCGTCAAGGTCTTATGCATTTTTCACACTTCCCAAGACTGTTCGATATTGAATTGATAACTTGCATTTACAAACAAGTCATGTTTCATTTTTGGGGGGAACTAATACAAGCTGGTATTACATCTTTACTTTTTTTTTTTGTGGATATCATTTGGCCTTTTTATTGATTTTTCACGTTCAGTTGGTTTGCAAAATATTTAAGAAATCCTCTGAAAAAAGTGGTATTTTTAACCTTCCATGTTTATTTCTAGCAGTTTTTGTGTGGAATTCTTTGATGCTAGTTTCTCCCGTTAGCTTCATTGTATACGTATCATTAACAATTATTTAATTATGGAATAATTAAAGTTCTTTTTTGACTTATTCTCGGCACGAATGACTTATGCGAACTGTTACTGCCTTATGATTTTTTTTCATATACTTTCTTCGTTTTGTTGCTTAGCATTCTTACTCATCATTAGAATGCCCGTCTCGGTAGCAAACTCTTGGCCAGCGTTGCTTCAGTCAACAGTCCTTATGCAGTGCGTACACATACCTCTCTCATGGTGGGGGTTACATTCTAAAAAACGCATAGAAAAAAACGCCTAGTGGTATTCTCTGTAAGAAAGACTAAGATATGGGTTGGTAAAATATAAAATACTGTAGGGCTATAAAGTGGGATTGACTCCCTCCCGCAAGTGTCGCCACGTGACTGTGATTCAAAATTACGAAATAATAAAATAATATAAATTCTCACATCTCCACTTAGAAGTAACCAGCCCTCGTGTTACTTCAAAGTAAAACGTGTATAAAAGTAACCAATTTCATAGTTAGAATAAGTTTTTTCCATTATAATAATAATAAAATGCTGATGGAACTGGGCATTGTTATCTGAAGAAAGTCGTGATAGAAATTTTTATAACGACAGGAATATATATTATATGTATGCAGGGCGCACACAAAAAAATTTTTTCAAAGGGGTCCGGGGTCGAAAGTCTATATTCAGCATCATGCTCCTTTTTTAGAGTTTTGTCGATTTTCGGGAACAAAACACGGTAAAAACTAATTATTGAATAAATAGTAGCATTAATTAATTAAATTAATCATTAATAATAACAAATACTTAATTAAATTTTTCGGTACTATACTTAAAATGGTAATCAATTGGAAAGAAAAAAAATCAAGGGCGTCACACAGGGAGAGTATTTCTCTACCTTGTGTCACCTACTATATATATACCAGTAGCGCACACCGGATTTTTTCAAGGGGGGTGTCCAGGGTTACAAGTCCACTATTCTTGTATCATGCTCTTTTTGATTTTGTCCATTTTCGAAAACAAAAATAGTAAAAAACTAATTGTTTAAAAAATTGTTAGCATTAATTGATAAAATTAATCCTTAATAACAAATACTTAATTAAATTTTACTTGCTTACTTACTTAGAATTATAATCAATCGGAAAAAAATCAAGGGTTTTGGGGGGGGAGTCCGAACCCCTAGGACACCCCCCTTGTGTGCGCCACTGATGTATACTATTTTCACTACGTTTCATTATTACTAACGGTTTCGCGATATAGCCATTTTCCCAATATATGTGAATGACTCTAAAAGCACCATAGCAACTGCGCGTTTCGTGAAACCAATGTGACATTTACGAATTCTCCTTTGCGATACGAACTCATCTTATTTTTTTTTTTTAGATGGAAATAAGAATTTATTCGAAATGATATTAATCCACATTTTGCTTTTCTCTCCCTCCCCTCTGCTTACAGAGAAAAAAAAAGTGACGCCTTGCTATGTTAGCTGACAGTTAGTAAAACGCCATCTGTGTATTATTTTTTTCCTAAAAGAGAAAATAGAAAGAGAGAGGATGTGTAACTTCCGAAACATTTTTGTGTCCTTCCCTCGCTGTAGAGAGAACACAGTCTTTTGTATGCTGTTTCGCCAGACAGACAGACAGGTTCCACGTTTTCAGGTCGCGTGATTTGAAGTCACGTGACAAAAGGAACTGCTTTTTGAGAGAGCGAGCTGTCGTCTCTCTCGGTGATTCCCTCTCCCTCCCTCTGGAGCTCTTTTTTTATCTCTATTTTGTATCATTGTTCCGCGATGTGAAATTGCCTTGTTTAGGAGCTTCTGGAAGTCGGCGCATGAACATAAAGATTTATGATTTGGAGAGACGATCCATTTGGATGCTATTTAGAAGACCATTATTCTGCCGATGATGGCTTTTCTGTAGATGTGATGGGAAGATATGTCCAACTGATAACAGTGGACGTATTTGAAATTTATAATTGAGAAACATAATTTTAATGTTTGTAGCGCTTGAGGCCACATAGAATATGTATAGACTAATGGTATATAATGTAAGAGGTTGTGAATACATCTTAAAACAATGTGAATGTTTTTTTTAAAAAAAACCATTAAGGGGCACATGTATATGTTCCCTTACACATGTTAAACATAGAATGGTATATACACATGTGCATGTGTGTGTGTGTGTAGAGCGTTGTACTCTAGTCGTTATTTTAACGTTTTAAAAGGTTTAAATTTGTGAAGCATTTTAACTGATACAATTTTCGGCGAAAACCTAATTTAGAAGGATTTTAAGCACATTTTTACAAAATTTGTTTAAAGAAAATGACGTATACATGCATGTGTATACCTATAAAGAGAGAAAGGAAAAACATTTAATTCTGCAAGCGCATTTTTTTCGAAGATTTTTAAGCTTATCTTGTAATAGTTGTAGATATTTTGAAAAAAAAAAATGTTCTGAAACTCTTGATCCATCACCATCTTAACAATTTTGAATTGCATTTTTGGTTATTTTCCAGTTTTGAAGTTATTATTTGTATTAAGTGGACGTTGAATCAATATAAAATTTTATTAACTACAATGAAAAAAAATGCTTTTTGTATGCGTATTTTTATTGTATGTGTTTAATTTTTAACACTTGAATGCAGTCATTAAGTCGGTAGTTTACGTATTTTAAAAAATGATTTCTACAATTTTATTTTTTTGTATATGAGCTATAAAAATTTCGACAATGGATTTACAACAGCTATATTACAACACTGTATTTTGATTAGTTAAAAACTTGATTGTTTTACCCTAAAGCATTAATTATCATAGCATTTATGAAATCTTCCTATTGAGTACTAGCTCAATTTAAGGATTAATGTAATTTACACTTATAAGAAAGCATTTTCAAACCTAAGACATCCAAAACATCTTTTTACAGGGAATTAATATTGTTTATTAAGGTATCCGAATACGTTCGGAACCGTGACTTTAAAAAAGCGTATAAATGGATAATTTTTATAATATTTAGTGTCACTCAGATTAGAATACATGCATAAAATTGTTTTAAGGACGTTTTGACAAAAAAATTTATTTAAATACAATATTTTGGCAAAAAATTAACTTAGAGTAATCTTTTTTTCAAAATGTTCTCCTTTTGTGAAAAATGCTTCTATTATAATAATATTTTGCCTATATATAGCTCAGACCTCTCTACAGAGGCTCAACTATGGTTTTTGAAAAATTCACATTATTTTCAGAGTTACCACGAATTGTGGTAACTCTGAAAATAATGTGTAATGAAATATAATTGGCGTTTTTTTCTTAAAATTGCTCCCTTCTGTTGTCGTAATATATGGATAAACCCATTTCTAAGTTATATATTTCAAAAATTCTAGTTGAGCCTCTGTATAGGGGTCTGAGCTATATACAGGCAAATTATTATTATAATAGAAGCATTTTTCACAAAAGGAGAACATTTTGAAAAAAAGATTATTCTTAGTTAATATTTTGCCAAAATATTGTATTTAAATAATTTTTTTTGTCAAAATGTCCTTAAAACAATTTTATACATGTATTCAAATCTAAGTGACACTAAATATCATGGAAATTATCCATCTAGGCGCTTTTGCAAAATCACGGTTCCGAACATAGTCGGATACCTTAGTCACACTCCGAAGCAACATAAGAACTATTAGCGATGAACCTCGTAATTTTATGCCACATTTGTGAGGAGGAAGAAACTTGAGTTGCTATTCGACTCTCCAAACTTCACCATCACCTCAACGTGAGGATTTCGACCCGAGAGGACATGGTCGCGAATTTGTCGTCGATATTGTTTCTGTTGAGTCATGGATCCTGGTGCCACTGAAGGCTCACCATGTACAATGGCCGATATATATTAAATCTGTTGAAGTTAAAATATTCACGTTACCGTGATGTGGAAATTTGGAGAAGGGTTTCCTCCTCGTCACGTGACCGGGATTCAACATTATGAGATCATCACTGCAATGTTTTCACCTCGCAGCTGCAAAATTGGCTTCTTTACGTGATAGCATTACACCGTTTACGTCCATAATTGCACCCTAAGATATTGTGGGTCTTTTCATCTGACATCGCCCCGAAAACCGATGGCCGTGAGAAAAACACCACTCCACCTGCGAGCGGGAACCCCGAGTGTAATTAGAAGTGGAGGAGGTCTGTTTTGAAACGCTGGAAAGAACGGTGATGTTTGCCTCCTCCGTCTATATTCTGTGGAATGGAAATAGTCAATGGACTGTACATGCTGTAATTAATAGCTGTGGACGAAATGAATCAATTATTTAATTTCTTAATTCTCACGCAACCCATCAATTTTCTCAAACGTCGCATCACTAAAAGTCCTCTTGTTGCTTCCGAGTGTGTCATTAGTATTCAATCAAACCACAACAGGTTTAACGTGCATCAACCCATTTACGCGGCGTTTCTTCAATAGTACCGAGACTCTAACCCACGACTCGACAACAACGAGTGTGTGACCGTGACCACTTGGCAATTATGGCCTTTTACTGGGGGAATAAGAATAATTTTAACAAAATTGCTTGCGATTATGTAATATAAGTTGACCCAGATTTTGACGATGTGTAGGAAAATCGAAAACATTTTAGAAATACTCAGTATTCAATTAAATAAACATTTATCAATTGAGTTAATGAAATATATTCCTGACTCAAAGCTGTCATTGAACAAAAATAATATCCGAAACGTGTCTGAAGTTAAATTAATTGAAGGACAATGCAATTATTACTTGTTTTGAATTGATTGTAAACCTTTCGGAGTGTTTTTATCTTATCTGTTTACCGATATGATGATTATCGCATTTTGTAACAAATCATCAGGTGTATCAAAATTAGTTTTTCTAACAACTTGTTATTAAGTGTCTTATTATATTGCAGATTATTCCATATCATGTAATTTATTACTATTTTTTAATTGAGTGCATGATGATATGATTTTAACAAAAGTCGCGCAGGTATCGGGCAGTATTGAAAGTACACACTGTATCATCTTAACGATTCTTTTCTTTGAAGTTATTCAATCAATAATCGAAACCAACAAATTTGATTGCGTATAAAATTGTAATTAAATACCAAATCGGATTGGATAATCAAGGACGTGTCAAATTTTTAATATAATGAGTGTTATTATATTGTTTGCTATTTTTAAAAGTTTTAGTAACGAACCTCAATATATAAAAATCAACTATTATAGCACTGTCGAAACGAATTATATATAATGCTCATTAAGCTTAATGGCAACAATCTGTTGATGTGTATTAGTAATGTTTGAATGTTTACTGTCGAAAAAATGCATCCCAATTTTGGATCTCTTAACAATAGACGTAGATAGCCTCAAACCAGTCCTAATCAGCGCATTAATATTAAAGGCTTTTAATATCTATCGCATTATGTTTTCAGGTAAAGTGTAATAGGCTAAATTCATGACAATCACGTGATAAATGCAGTCACGTGTTCTCCATTGATTTCAAAGCTGTCCTTGTTTACTTGTACAATTCAGATACGATTTCAAGTTTGATAGCTTAGTAAACGTACTAAAAGCTTAAGGAAAAAAAAATCATATTTTTTTAAGTCTAATCTGTGTACTTTTAAATCAAATGCATTTTGTTTACGTGTGTGCGCATTATTATTGTTGACAACAATGAACTTTTTAAAAGAAAGTTTCGATAAAAAGAAAAAGTTGGCAACAGCGAGCATTTGAACTGATAGGCAGGAAACACGGGTTTATATAATTATTATGAGACATAGGACACTATTACAAATTACATACATTGAAAAGCAACACTGCTATTGTAAAAAAAATATTCTTAATTACATGCATTAAGCTGTGTTTTTATGAAATATACATTTCTTTTGCAAAAATTCATTTTCAAGTGTTAAAAGTGTGTTTTTATTACCTGATATTTTAAATCTTTTCATTTCCTGTGTTTTATTTATTATAAATAATATTAAAATGTTAGCGTGAACTTTTTCTCAAAGAATTATCTCTCAGCCTGTGAAATTTTCTTGTCGAATTAAAAATTTGCATTAAACCTATTGTAATATATATTTGATACTTCGCTTTTCGTTTCGGCATCAGGTGAAAATCGCTTGCGTTTGTCTTCGTTGTGTTTTCGTAAATTAAGAATCTTACCGATAGCGTCGAGTGCATTGCAAAATCAGCTATCGTAAGCTCCATTGTGTTTTTCCTTTTGGAATCCTGTTGGGTCATTGGAAAAAAAATAAAGTGTCGTACAAAGCAGGCGTTCTCTTTCATAATATTCTCTAAACACAAGTTGAATTTTTTTAGTGATTTACGTTCTTGGAACTATTGTATCATTTTTTGAAAGCAAGGAATCGGCAATGAAATGTAACGACCATAAATCTTTGCGTTTTGATTGTCATTTTGCACTCAATGTTACTGTCTCAATTGTTACGATGTAGAAATGTGTAGCGATATCCTTTTAAACGGGAATGAAAAAAATGATATAAATCCAGTTTCGAAACATCAAATCTGCTAGAAGGGTTTAAGAAATACTACGTTTGATTTAAAGTGTATTTAAAAAGGCATGCTAAGTTTTGTAGACGAAATCGCATTGCATGTTTGTTGGAATTGAAATAGGATTATAAATGCTGATTTCTTATACACATTAAAATTTTGCAACCAATCTATTGTCTAACATAAACCTTTTTTCACGTGGACTTATAATTTTTATTTATGACTTTATTATGGAGGTCTATCTTATACTGTTCAATGCTCGAAAATTATAAAAATGTGAAATAATTTTTGTAATAAATTGTCTCATGGATTTGCGTAATTATAAGGCTAAGATAAGAGTAATGACCTCTCCGTATAGAAGGGATGAAGGCTCATAAACCCATTCACTGCCAGGCGAATTTAGAGCGTCTTGCCCTGGTTGCCAGATTTTTATTAAAAAAAACAGAAAATTTTACAGAATATAATATTATTAAGTTACTGATATAATATTGTAATGGTGTGTACAGTAATTTTTATTGAAAACACACACACATACTACGAGATAACTCATAGCTGGCGTCACTGAATAAGATTCCTGTGCCGAGTGCTATTTACAAGATATCTCGTAATGGTTTTCTTTCAATAAAAGTCTTCATATATAAAGATTTTCGTTTCGTTTTTTTGATTTTACAAGCTCGTCAATTTCATTTGGCGACAGTTAGATGTGTAATGTTATGTCAAATTTTCATACAGATGTGTAATAATCCTCAATGTGAAAAACCCATAAGGTGATGGTTGTTTCAAAGAGTTTTAAAGTAATAAAAATGGATTGATAAGTAGTAATTAAGACCTCAGGAAAATCATCCGTTGGTACAAGAAAATAGTTCTACTCCACTGTGAAATCTTTCTGCAGAATGCATACAAGTTCTATTACTAAAGAAATAGAGGGAATATAAAGATGAGGGTGGTCAACTTAGGGAATCAGTTAATTATGCCTTTATTTGATGGCGACGGCAGCAATGCAAGAGAAAGCAGTAGCTGTAATATAAATACAATTGATTTTCATTACTTGGAACATTTTTCTTTCACAAAAAAAAAAAAAAGTGGATGCCTACAAAGCCATGTCAAATGTGTAAGAAAACTAGGCATTTTTGTCTAGAGAGTTCCAACAACCCAGGATTTTGCGTTGATTCTTGCTGTAGAGCTCATACATAACAACTTCTAAAAAAATTTTTTGATTTTTGGAATTCATTCATATATATGTAATTATTATGTTACAATCTAATCGTCTAAGTAATAATTTTAATAATAAGAATTAATCATTAATGTATTTTTTGCACTATATAAATTTTTCATTCAACCCTTCTAAAATTTCTTACTCAAATGGAGATATGTAATCAATTTAAAATTGCAGCTCGTTCCGAGGTACCTCGTAGCTGACAGTTTTGGTACACACGCTTACCTCGAGGTACCTCGTAAATGACAGGAAATGGTTTAAAGGTATCAAAGCTCAAAATTATTACATTGGTATGATGTAGAAGTTTCGAGATTATGAGCTCAAGTGTCGTCCTGGTCACTTGTCCGGGTTCAAAATTGTATTGCTTCTAAATCTAGATGTTGATAAACAATCTCAATCAGTAAAGTACAATAATTGAGACGAAGAACCTGCACTTCTGTCTTTCGAATTTTTTTGTTACTTCAATATCTTTGTTTTTATTTTGATCTCTAATCCGTAATTCTGCTTTTAATTTTATGGATTTAAAAATATATATATATAATTATAATAACAAAAGCACTTACTTTTGTCTTCTGTGTTTTGAATGTGTGATGAATCCGTTGAAGTTCTCAAATATTTTATAAATTGTCTAATGTCGATTGTGGAGGGGGGCAGGGGCGTAACTTACACCCCCGCTACTACGCATTGAAAGGGGGGGCAGGATTCTAGGGGGGGGCAAAGCCTGACTGACGCCAAGTACGTAGCCTTTGTAAGACCCGGATTGGAGGCCAAAACCTGTCTTTGCAGGGAGGCCGTAATATTCTTCGTTACGCCACTGGGGGTGGGTATAACGAACGAGAATTCCAAAATTTTTGGTTAAAAAAAATGTTTTTGATTTTGATTTTGTAAAAATAAAAATGTCTGAGAAATAATCGGAAAATCAAAATAACAAATAAGTGAAACAAAAAAAAAAGTGAAAACGCAGCATTTTTTTTTTTTCCTCCATATGTAGGCATCTGTAAATACCTAGAATCATTTGTTGGTACTTCAAGTCTGTCCGACCCCATTACTCGCACGTGATTTCATTCCCCTGCATCCCCCACTGCGTCACGTGAGTTGAAGAGGGGGAAAGTAATTTTTTTTTTTCTATTCGCAGGGATGTGCTGTCCCCACCAAGAATGTTGTAGTCGTGAATGCATTTTTTATTTTTTGTTATTTATATTCTCAGTTTCTTTTTCGCTCCCATTTTGCTTTCGTTCTCAGGGGGATTTTTAGAGGGTGGTGGTGCAGGGGTGATTGAGTAGGTGCGTAATAAATGACCTTTATGGGGGGCTAAGGTAGATGTAGTTCTCTGGAAGGGGCGTCAATCATTGTGGAGATTGAAATGTTGATTTTTAAAGTGGAGCGTCTAGATTTTTTTACCTTTGACTTTTTTTATCGTTTGCTTTTTGATGTTGCTCCTCCTCCCTGTCCAGAACATTGACCTGGACCTTGGACTTCAAGCGAATTTCTAACCGCAGCATTAAAAAAATTGTATCGAATTGAGCCTGGAGGATTCGGTACTGGTTTGGGGGATACGAGATTCGAGACATGGCGGCTCCTTAATGGGCGGACCTGGACAATTTTGATGAGGGCAAAGAGCATGAATGAATGCAATTTGTGATAAAGTATATCTATATGTGCATCGACTTGCCGCTACAATGAATAAATAAATTCATTGGTGGAACCAAAAAGTTCTCAGAATTATTGCAGTTCGTAGAACAGAGGACATATAAATTCAGGGACGTCTTAAGACAGTTTGAGGCCCTGGGCCCCTATGCAAAAGTGGGTTCTGCCTGTGACTTTAAAAATAAACAGTATATTTCCGGTAATTTGGAAATATAAATGTACACGACTCACAAACCCAGGCACAAACCGGCTCGACCGGTTACAATCTTTCGACTAAATGAGTTGAATAATTGTTTATAATATTAGGCATAGGCCTAGACATGGAGCACTGTCATCACATAATAATACTATCTTACCACTTTCGCCAGTTGGAAATCCCTGGTTTTTAGAGAATATGTGCAGGAATAATATTTGACCAAAAATATATCCGAATCATGATCTTATTAAAAGAGAGTAGAAGGAAACTAGGCCCCCACCGAGGGCAAAGCCCGGTGCTCAGTTGGCCCATGCCTTAAGATGTCACTGTGCTTATTTTATATATTTTGCACAGTTTTTCATAATCCTTTTAAGGCAGGGGTGGGCAACTATCGGCCCTCAAAGAGTTTTTATGCTGCCAGCCAAGACGGTCAGAAAATCCGCTTTGAACCCAGATTTCTTTCCCGTGCGCAGTCAAAAATTCGTCTTGTATTTTTCACTTTCAGGCAAACAGAATTTCTTAATTTCTTTATTAGAAAAACAAAATACTTGAAAATGTTTCTACAAAGCGATCACCTGTAAAGTTTGGAGGACAAGGTCACAAGATCTGAGGATTTTAAGAAAAATTTAGTCTAAATTAAATTTGCTCTGCAATCCCATTACTGCTGATATTGGTACAGCACCGGAGGAGCTACAGCTTGAACTTATTGACTTACAGTCAAAATACAGAGCGAAGGCAATGTTTTATGCTATGAAATTAATTGACTTTTACAAATCTTTGTCAGCTGAAAAATTTCCATGTATAAAGAAATTACCCGGGAAATTGTGTTTTTTAATATTTTAGTTGACATCGTATTTGTGAGCAAAATTTTTCTTGCATAAATATAAACAAGAGTAAATATAAATGCTAGTCGACTGACCTATACTTGCAGGCTGTGATGAAAATTTTAACAAGCAATCTCAAAAATATTGTAGAAAAGTGTAATAGGGTACATTCGTGTCTTTAAACTGATTCTAAAATTAAATGCCCTTGCAGCTATAAATGATATAAAATAAGCTTAGTAAATAAACTGAATAAAACTGCTATTATTTTATTTTACTTATATTTATTGATTTTTATGATACAATTAATACCCGGGGTTGGCATTAAGTCGATCGCGATCGACAGGTGGATCGCCAAGACATTTTGGGAAACCGCTTTTACTAAGACCTAATAATCATTCCATCATACAAAGGTCTAAAAATATAAAGTATTTATCCCAATCTAAGCCGCCATCGATTCTAAGCTGCACCCCGAATTCTCGAAAAGATTTTGTGAAGATTGTGAAAAATAGTCTAAAATGGTTTATCAATATCCAATTTTAAGAAATTAAAAAAAATTAAAAGGAAAACTAATAAAAAGTAAATAATTAGTTATTTTACCAGTATATAAAGTTTTAAATACATGCATGAAGCTGTGATTGCTCTATATCCCCCCACCCAAAAAGTTTTTTTCCCCTTTTCGATTCTAAGCGGCCCGATTTTCAGTAGATAAATTGGGAAAAAAAATTGCGCTTGGGATTCGAGTAAATACGGTATTTTAAAAAAAGGAGGGGAAAAAATAGAATCATAAGAGAAATTTTCGCTGAATAGAAAACGCACTTCGCTATTTGGAGGTTATTTTACGAAGAAAATCGTAAAATGTTCTTGGTTCCAGGAAAAAGTTAGCCAAATAGAGGTAATTCGTAAAAGTCGAGGTTCGAAAATGAAGGTCCGACTGTATTGTATACTTTCTTTCAGCTCACTACTCCTACTTCACTGGGTGGACCGCAACACCTTAAAAAATTAGAAGTAGCCCGTACCCTAGAAAAGTCTGCCCACCCCTGATTTATACCTTTCCCTGAGATACAAAGTTAACTAATGAATGCTAACATTTTTAAAAAAATTCTTCCATAAGTTAACTAATGAATGCTAACATTTTTTTTAAAAAAATTCTTCCCTAAGTTAACTAATGAATGCTAACATTTTAAAAAATTGCTTCCCTAAGTTAACTAATGAATGCTAACATTTTTAAAAAGTGCGTCCCTTAGTTAACCAATAATGCTAACATATTAAAAATTGCTTCCCTAAGTTAACCAATGAATGCTAACATTTTAAAAAATTGCTTCCCTAAGTTAACCAATGAATGCTAATATATTAAAAAATTGCTTCCCTAAGAACTAATGAATGCTAACATTTTAAAAAATTGCTTCCATCCGGTATCCTTTCTCTTCCATAACGCGGTCTTCGGTCCAAAATAATTGCCCACCCTTGGATTATGAGACTACATTAATTTTAGAAATAGTCTGAGACTTTATAAACATTCAAAAGGAAGAAGTCTAAAGATGTCCGAGACCTTAATTAACATAATTATGTGTATAAAGCTGTAGATAGAAAATCTGATTGTGGACTCTCAACAAGTGAATGACATAAATAAATAAAGCACAACTTGACCAGAAGGGCTCTTCATAGTAAATGTTCGTTCGTCGAGAAGGTCACCGTCACTGTGACGTAATATAACTGCGACGTCAAAAGCTCTCAAAGGTTCCTTGTCGGGCTTCGGATGCTGATCTTCTTGGCCCTAAATGGCTTCCTCTACGAAACTGCTCCAAATGAGAGACGTTGTTCCTCGGTTAGCTTTCTCCAAACTGGATACATTTCCTCTTGCTATTATTGAGAATAAAAGAATGTAGGTAAATGTTGCAGAGAATAGCTATTGTTAATAGTAAAAAATCGTGAGTTAAAATTAGGACATGTAAAATGTATGTTCAACGTGACCTTCAAAATGGGACATTGTTTTATGAGATAGTATGCATATTCAAAGAAAGTACATATTTTCTGGCAGTTTTGTATATTTATTGCGAAGAATTCAAATCAACTAGTGAAAATGAATAATTTTTATTTAGTATTTTATTTTTTGAAAAAAAAATGATGGTATAAAATTGGCGTTGATTTAGCAAGGATGCATCTTAAAATTTTTTGAAATTTTTGCTAGTAAAGTTAGGTAACAGACTATTGACTTCTTACAGGTTGAAGAGACCATTGCTCACGCTAAAGGGGGGAGTCTCGAGGCTAGACTCCCCCTGCTAACCCTTGATTTTTCCGATTGATTATAATCCTATGTATATTGTACGTAAAATGTAATTATCTGTTTTTAATAGTTAATTTTTTACTGTTTTTTGTTCCCAACAATCAACAAAATCAAAAGAATATGTTGGGCTGCGTATTGGAGCTTGATACGAGAATGAAGGACTTTCGACCTGAACCCTCAGCAAGAAAAATTCCTGTGTGCGCCAATGGCTCATACCTACGTGTCTGTCATCCTTACATAATCGCTAGCACTTTATTCCCCCCTCCCAGTTTACAGTGGAAAGTTTTTCTTCCTTATAACGAGAAAGTGGGAACAGAGGCTAACCTTATAGCGGATCGTACGGTTATTGTTATATAAGTTAAAAGTGTTATTCTTCTAGGAGTTCCTGAATGACGTAAAGGAAATTTTTCTCGAGCAACAGTGAAGAAAAATGGCTAAATGATATTTTAATATAAACGTTATATAGTCTTCCTCGAAGTTTAGTTTTTTTCTCGGAAATAATTTAACTACTTGAAACGATTTAAAGTAAGCTTATCGAAACTATTTTAACCGACACACTACACAAAAAACTCATAATTCCATTATTTAGAAATGTTTTGAGGAGTCATTGGACAATGAGATGAAAGATTTAAATACTGGAGGGGGAAGAAAAAAAATGCTTTAATATTAATTGGGGTTTTTTTTTACCCAGTGGGGCTGCGTATTGGTGTTTCACCATTGCAGACCTAGTGCATTTCCCGGTAGCTGGTATCTCATTTTAGTGCGGCACCATATACGTGGAATACCAATTGCCGCAAATAATTTTGATGCCCAGTTTCCTCTCCAGAGGGAGGCAGCTGAACTCTGACGATGCGAAACCGTCTTGGAATTTAATATTAATTTTGAAATTAAGATAAATGTAGAAAATGTTCCAAGGATTCATGTGTAGGGAGAATCTTAAGTTGTGAATCGCAGGCTAGTAGTACATAAGTGAAAGACAAACTACATTCCCATATCCAGAATTTCTAACAAGAGAAAATAAATCACATGGACCAAAATTGAAAATAACATAATGTTCTCCACACATCAGTCACTGATTGTGGATTCTAAAGTAGGATTTAACAAGTTGTATGAATCCGACTTTCCCTTTTCTCTGTAGAATTTATATAGAAAAACATTCAAGAATACAAAAAGAAGAGAGAGATCATAGACATGCTATAAATCTTGAGCTAAACAATCATAACGAAAATTGTTACAGAAATATATATATTTATGCATAATTTTTTAAGAAGATATACAATAATTGTTCCTGCAATATGAGAAATAATGCTTAAGTACCAGAAATATCTAAATAAATGTCTTCATATAAAACTTCGCAGGAGGCTGAGGACAATTTTTAGCGAAATTAAGTTTTAACATCTAGTCAACTTTCCCCACCTATGTATAGTCCTAGGCAAAGATAAATTAATAATTATAACAGATTTAACATAAACAACTGTTATAAAAAATCATTAGACACGAACGAATTTTACAAAAAAATATATATATATTTCCAAGATTAAAACAAGAATTGGAAAAAAAAAATAATAAAACTCCTTAGTTGTCATGCAAAAAGATGTTATTATTTATTTTAGACACTCAAAGTTTATTAAAGGTTGCAAAAAATTGCATAAAAATTACTTAGCATTCGTTCCAACTGTTACGAATAGTATTTTCAAACTTCTGCGGTTAAAAATAACCTGTTTTTCAGCTGTTTACAAATTCTGGACATCGCAAAAGCAATGAATATTTAACTTTCAAAAGTTTTAAATATAAATCAGATTATTTATTTTGAGTCTTGCCCGGAAAGGTTTAAAAACGAACAAAAAAAAAAATACTTTTAATAATATGTATTTCCTTTATTATAAACAAAATATGCATGGTTTAGGTCAATGGACAAAGCTTTAAGGCCATCTGGATAATTAAATTTACGATCTCTTTTTCAACATTTCGCTGAAGCAAATTGTTATTTTTATTTTTTTCATTTAAAAACTACCTTTATATTTTTTATAATCATTTTATCTTATTCACAAAATAAAATAAATTATTGTGATTCAGAATTAATTGTAAATTAGCTTATATTTTTATTTTGTCTTTAAAGTAATTATTTACTTGATTTGTTTAGTGGTTTAATAGTTTTGACTTTTTATTGAAAAAAAGCATTTTGAAAATCGCAGGTATTTCTAAAATATTATCTTCATATGTTTTTCTTCTGTTGCTGTTGCCATCCATCCTACTCGAATTTATTTTTCAAAAACTATTATTCCAATTAGTGCTATGAAAGCAGTATCTGGTTTCTTTTGTTGTCATAATTTCAAATTTGAAAAACCAGTTTCGAAGCACGTCAATAGGCTTGTAGTAATTTTAAAATTTCCACCCCCGTTTTTAAAAAAATTACATTAAGGAATGAACCTTGTGAACCTTCAGTTCAGATGTTGCTAACTAATCTAATTTGCCAACTCCCAACTGTTTAATTTGAAAGTTATCATGTTTATGCAGATTTTTTTTTTATGATATCCGGTTTAATTTAATGAGATTAAAATTCGAGGAGCTTCGCAAATGAGATTTTAGACTTCTTTTTACGACTACCTTGCCCGACATCATCCAGCCTCTGATGTGGATTCTGTGGAGAACGAATTTATTTCCTAAATTTTTTTTATGTTATTAGCTGTAATAATGTTTTATACTTGGGAGGACTGTCTGATTTCGAATAGTAATTATTCTGTTTCTGTGTATAAAATCAGCCGTTTCCTTTTATTTTTTTTTCAATTTTTGGGGTTTTTAAATTTTTATCCCCAATTTAGTTCGATGGACCGAGTTTTTGGACTTTCAGAGCATGATCTATTTATATAATTTCAAATACTGTCAAATGAAAATAACTATTTCAACTCCTCGTTGTAGTCGCTTGATTTCTTTATAATGACTGTATAGTGGCGCATATAAGGTTTTTTTTGGGGGGCGATCCATGAGTCGGACCCCCCCCCCCGGGGGGTAAAGTACACCCCATTGCGGGGACAAATCTAGGGGGGACAAAGCCTGACTGCCGCCAAGTACCTACCCTATGTAAAATCCAACTTGGGGGCTCATAACCTGACTTTTCAGGGGGTGTTCTCTGTTACGCCAATGCCCCCGCTCTCCCGATTCTTTTTTAATTGATTATAATATTATGTATATAGTATGTAAAATATAACTAAGTATATGTTATTTATAATTTATTTTATTATTACTAATAATTTATTTTTTACTGTTTTTTTGTTCCTGAAAATTGGTAAAATCAAAAGAACGTTTGGCGACGTATTGGGGTATGATACGAAAAGTTTGGACTTCCGATCCTGGACCCTTCTTTTGAAAATTTCTTGTGTGCGCAACTGTGGCAGCATTAATTTACGGGTTTTGACGTGACTGGTTCAGTATTCATTGGAGACATTGAATTGGATTAATTTTTTTTACTTTTTTCAATTCTTATTTTTAGGTCACATTCTCTATATATTTATTTATTTGTCTTGGTGGGATTTTCAATCGTTAATAAAATACATTTTAAAGCACTCAATTGAGCTGAAATTTTATATACATGATTATTTTGGATGACAATACAATAATTTAATTATAATAAAATTAATTGATTAAAACTAATTATTTAAAGAATTACAAATATTGCCACGTTGGCATCATTTTTGGCGACATGTGTCAAAACTTGAAAGGGTTTTTTTCTCACGTTTTAAAGCATTCAGTCGAACTGAAATTTTATAAACACGATTGTTTGGAATGGTAATACGATACTTTAATGATACTTAATAAAAATGAATTACCCCTTAATATTGTGATTCTGTCCTATATAAATACATATTTATATTAATTGTAACTATTATAAAAAGTAGCTAAAATAAAATTTTACTTT
This sequence comes from Trichonephila inaurata madagascariensis, assembly GCA_019973955.1. Taxonomy (NCBI): domain Eukaryota; kingdom Metazoa; phylum Arthropoda; class Arachnida; order Araneae; family Nephilidae; genus Trichonephila; species Trichonephila inaurata. The sequence goes on along the minus strand of BMAV01003335.1, from coordinate 445,983 downwards.
GCTGATCTAAGTAGGAATTGACCTGAATTTTTATATATATATATTTCTTGTTTCTCTTAAATTTTCAAGTTTTGAATAATCAATATCAAATAATTTGGATGTGTGCTTCTTACTTAAAATATCTCCTGATAGCAAGATTTGGGTCCTGCTTTCTGACTCTCTTCCGGTGAAGTTTATTTATCTGAGTGCAATACTTCTATAATACAAATGTCTGTATCTCGATTATACTATTTTCTATCATCCCTCACTTTCATTTAGGAATTTTTATTCTTCTTTTCACTACACCTACTTGTACAGTACTGTTTATTCGCGTAGATCTCTAGGCTGTTGAGAAGGTGAATTCCTCGTATCACAACCAACGTACACTAGCAAAAAAAAGTCTGCGTTCACATACTATTGCTTACATGAACAACGAAAAAAAAAAAATTCAATTATATTTTATTTAGTTTATTTTAAGTATTCAGAATAATAAAAGTAAATTTGGTTTGCCTTTATAGATTTTAAAATAAAGACAGGTTTGTAACGATGCTAACAAAAATCAAGTTGAAAAAGTCTGCGTTCACTGTTTCAGTAATAACTATAAAAATTATTTAAAAAGGGAATAATGAGCTATTTAGTAGAGCTGGTTGGATAACCTCATCATTTGAGAACCTCCTGGAGACGTTTCAGCATTGAACTAACAAATCTGGTGTTTTCTTCTGCACTTATCTTCTCCCATTGGTCCTTAAGAACACTCTTCAGCATATCTTTGCTAGATACATTGTGTTGACGAATCCTATATTCCAGCAAATCTCATAGGTGTTCTGTAGGATTCAGATCAGATGACTGCGGGGCCATGCGCAATTGATTTGGGACATTATACAGGAGCCAAAGCTTCGCAATCTCAACTGTGTGCTTAGAATCGTTGTCGAGTTTGAAACGAAATGATTATCCGAAGCCGAGTTTGGTGATACTTTCCTTTAAAATGTTTTTAGGACATCAAAGTAATCATATTTGTTCATAATTGATTCTATATACTCCCAACTTGCCAACACCATTGCTCGCCATGCACCCCGACACGATTACTCCACCTCCGCCGTGCTCTACCGTTGGTACTAAATACTCTTTTTGAAGCGCTGTGCAAGGTTTTCTCCAGACTAATCTACGACCTTTTATGCCGAAGATGGAAAAATTGCCCTCATCAAAGAATATCACAGTCCTCCAGAACTCCAGAGGCTTATGTATTTGATCCTTTGCAAAAGCTATCCGCTTAAGCTGGTTGGTTATTGAAATATAAGGTTTTCTTGGAATCACTGGACTACGGTATACGGCCTTTTTCAAAATTTTTTCTTGCAGTATCCTCCCAAATATTTTTGTTAAACTTCTCGTGAATGTCTGTTGCTATTTGATTTGTAGTCAAACACGGATTTTTTTTTTCACCATTGATGTCATACTTTGTTTTTCTCTGATTGTGAGTTTAGATGGACGACTTAAACTAGGTTTGGATGTGTAAACTCTTGTAGATTTAAAGTTATAAAAATAACATGCTGGACAGATGAATACTGCCGTCCAACGGATCTGGCTATATTCCGACGACTTTTTCCATTTTTTTCCATTTTCACAATGATTTTGCTCTCACTGATACTAATTTCCTTTTTTATTTTCCATGTCCTTGAATTGCTTCGTATCTCACAAAAACGTAAGAATTATTGCGTCACAATTTTCTTAAGCTATTTTACTTGATAACTGAATGCAAAAACTCTGTTAACCTACAACGCCTTTGATACTAATTCCAAGAATGAAAAATATTCAAGTAGTGAACGCAGACTTTTTCTGCATACTGTTTGTGTGTTTTGCTACAAAACTCCCGTTATATATATATCTTAAGTAGTTTTAATTCAAAATTAACGAATTCTTGCACGCTCAATATTTAAATAATAGTTAACAAATTCATGAAATTTTGTTAGAAAAAAAATATTTCTATTAAAATTTATCTTTGCGGTATGATTTCTTATGGGTGAACGCAGACTTTTTCTAGCTAGTGTAATTAAGTAACCCCGGAGGTTAGTTAAGGGACATGCGCGTGTGAATTGGCTACAAGGTATTAAAATTCTGAATACATTTTTGTCCCTACCTTGCCTTCCCATTACGTGTAGACTTGGAAATATGCATATATTTAATATTCGTTACTCTACACAGCATAATCGGATTCTAAATTAGTTATCTCCAATTTACTTCACTTCCTAACTACTGTATTTTGAAATGCTTCTGAGAGATTATGACATGTATACATATTTCTTTAAAAAAACAGTGTGGAAAAAGTAATGCAAAGATGTTTATTTTATGCTCCAAAGAGAAAATGATAGCAAAGCACTTCCGATGATTTTCAGCTAGTGATAACCTTCATTAAGAGAGAAACGAATGCGCATTACTATGTTAACCAGATAAATTATCTGAGCGTGTTCCTGTTAGCAGCCGTTAAATCGCTTACTTGTTCCGGGGGAACGCTTCAAAGTTCGATGGATTCGCTGACGGCTCAGTTTCCTCTGTTCCGTGGTGTTTTTTTTTTTTCTTGTACATGAAGATGACTCTTGGATATAGAATGCAAAGTAATTCATTTGAAAGATCAAAGTCCCGATAAATATTCATCAGTAAAACTCTTCCCCCTCCCTTCTTTTGAGAGAGGATCTGCATTTTAAACATGTTTTTGCGTTTACATGTATTTTTAAGTTTAGTAACTTGTATAAGACGGTCTTCGCCAAACGTTCGACGGTCTGACCTAAATGCGAAGCACATTTTCAGACAGAAAAATGTCTCAATTTTCAGAGAAATTTTTCAACATTTACATTATGTGTTCGTTTCTTTTTGAATCTTTCGAATATTGTGCATATTGCGAATGAATCTCTTTTGCCTTTCATGTTCGCATTACATTTTTGAATGTAACTCGTCAATGGGATATTGATAGACTGCTTGAGAGATCGGAAGAACTAAAACATTTTTAGCTACATTTTTCAAGTTACATTTTAAGTTTTTGTTCTTGAAATGTGAGTTAAATATATTTTAAGTTCTAATTATGCATTAAGTTTTTTTTACATACTTCGTGCTTTAAATTCCAGATCGGTAGATCCTTTTTCCATAGAGCCTCGGCGGCCTGGTATTTTGGAGGTCTAGAATTTGGTGGGCTCGGTTTTTCTGAAGATCTTGTATGGAATTATAGGAGCTTCTTTTCTACTGGGACTCAAAACCGTCGCGTAATATCCAAGAATACAGTTCCAATTTTCTTCTCGTCCATGTCACGCGACTGTGGCTCAAACAAACGATATTTTTCGTTAATCTGTCATTGTGTTCTGTTGGGTTCAAGCAAACCAAAAATTTCTCTCTCCACGCTCCTTGTTCAACTCCTGTTAAAAAGAATGTATGCTTTCTGAATATTCGCAGTCACAAAAAAATTACCAATAAAATTGCAACAAAAAAAAAATTCGTTTGTTTTTTGATTATGGGAATTGTCCAAGTGTGTCTCCATTAGATACCGTCGCATGTGTGTGTGCCTGGGAACGAGGCAGCTGATGAGCTGGCTGGTAGGGGTTGTGATCTCGCCAACCCCAGTTCCTCTGTCTTGAACTATTTTGAAATTCATTCCCTCCACAGGATTAAAATGAATCTGTCTTGGAGAAACCTTCCTGCTCGCCACTGATACTCAGCTAAGAGTCCTGGCCTGTCTCTACATTACAGGAGATCCAGGGCTTTTCAGGCGGCCTTGGCGCACTTCAGAAGCGGTTACCTGCGTGGTATGACATTTGTGCAGGGGTAAAGTCTTTCTTTACCTGGCTCTGCTTCTCCTGCTCATCTTCTGGACTGCTGAGAATTTCCCTGGGACAGTTGTTTGGAGATCAAGATCTGGTTTGTGACATTCTTATGCGGACAGGTCAAGTGGACTTGGTGTTGGCTTTCTTGTTTCAAGGGGATTTGTAACAACATTATGGGAACTGTTCTTTTCATAAATAATCACTTGACCGAGGCTCAAAATTAAGAGGTCCGTCGCCAACAAGCCACCGTGTTGCTTAAAAGTGCGACTTTAATATAACTCTCACTTTTCATAAATACCCTCTAAAAAGGAAAATTTTATAGAATTCGAATTTTTGCATTTTCTATGCTGCAAAAAACACAGTATTTCTGATAGAAAAAGAAATAGCCTGAAATTTTCCCCAGTTGCAGCTAGACTCCGCAATCTCAATACGATTCGTGATTATTATTTAAATAAATAAAAAAAACCGTGCCTGTGAAGAGGCTGGGGACAATCAGGAGAATGGCTAAATGTAAATCTTGTAAGTTCACGCGTATAATATCAATATACAAAGGTTAGCTTTTTTTACCCCGTTTATACTCGGAAAATATGCCAAAAACACGTCAATCATGAATCTTGAGTGCGAATAATCAGAAAGCATTGCAAGAAAAATCAGAACAGAAGTATTTATGAAGGTTCAGTACATTGAAATAATATCAAACTGGAAAATTTTATTTGTAAGAATAAACATTAGTATTAAAGAGCGACTGGACATTTTATACCGTGAAGCTTTATCTTTCACTAATTTACATTATTTTTATCTTATGTTCATGACATTTGTGTATGTTTTATTAATAATAAAGGAAATCTCTATTATATTTGAACTTTTTTATTATTCACATCTAAACCTTTGTGTGTGAAATGAGATTGAAATACTCTTTGTTCGATAAGATTTTGTGCAAATTATTACTAAAAAAAGATGGTAGAATATGTATCAAACTAATTTCATTGCCGTATACCAATTTCGGATTTAATTTGAAGGGGGCGAAAAATATATATCTAAGTGCATTGTTCAATCCAGTGACAACTGTTAGATTTTTTTTTTTTTTTTGCAAGAAAATGTGATACTCCCCCTTTGTATTTACTCATTTTGCATCAGAGGATTTTTAAATATGATGTAAGAAGGGTTTTAATGTCATATACTCGTGGTATTTGAAAATAAGTGTTTATGAATTTCTGGTGTTTGTGATATTCTTTCGTGTGTTATGTAGAAACATACATGAAGTCTATACAAGTTGTCCATAGTTACATTGATGTATCTATGAAAGTTGCATGCGAAGTAAAATTCCATGAAAATGGCTTGAAAATATTGAACTTTTCACATCTTGATCTTATTTTAGAAAAAATTCGAATTTTCGTTCGCGTGATAAAAGATATTCGTTCTTTGAGAGAAAGCTGTAGTTGAAACATGATTTGGTAACATCTTTACATTGATATTGACAAAGGCGGTGTATAACTATATCAGTCTATTCTTCGTTATTTAGTTTTTATTGCAGTGCCTTAACTAATACTCAAATAATCATTTACTTTGAATGATGTGGTCTTTTTAATTCCAGAAACTGGCCTTGGTTGCCCAGTGATTATTCTCGTGGGTTTTATAATCGACGATACCAGTGGCGTAACGGAGAATATTAGCCCCTTGCAAAAGTCGGGTTTTGGCCCCCTGCTGATTGTGTAAACCATTGATTTAACCCCTTGGAATCCTGCCCTCTTCCGTTACGCCACTGGACGTTACCCAGATTGTCTTTCAGATTTCAGTTCTGGTTCCGTCAAAGATCCACTGTTTTTAAACAGGATTTAAGTCGAATGAACACTAAATTGAATTAAGCATCATTGTAGTGTGGTGCGAAAGTTAGGAGAGAGGTATGAGTCAAATGCCCTTGCCATCTGACCGTGCCTGAGAATCCCGTGTTCCATCGCCTCCTAGTGATGCTTATACAAACTAAATCATATTCGATTAGATCCGACCCGTTTACCCTACTGAAGACGTGCTGTGTGGAGGGGACCGATTCTCGTTTTATCTGATGTGGCTCAAATTCCTTTCATTAGTGTGGTATGCTAGTTTGGAAAAGGAGCTGCCAGCTCAGGTGTCTTCCTCGTCATTTGACCGAATCTCAAAATTCCGAAGTCCATCATGTTGGTTTACAATGCGACGTTAATAAACATCAACTCATTCACGCGGGAGTTGGACGATATTTACACTAGTAGCTAGCTGTCTTCTTTGTCATCTGATCTTTGCTGAGAATCACGGCGCTCCCTGGTGATGCTTTACTCAAATTAAACTACATCTGTTGTGCCCCGTTTACCTATTTGACTACAGTGATAAGGAATGATGTATCAAAATTTATCTGTCTTGTAGTTCTTAACGTTTTATGCGAATGCTTCATCTCAGAGCAAAATTATCAGGTATTATGCATCTCCTTTTCGTTCTAAAACTTTTCTGTCCATCCCTGCTCTGTTTCATCTGCTACACCGAGCGAACAACTCCGTTCTTCCTCAAGAGAAGCAATTCTTTTTGTTAAGTGAAGAAAGGGGTAGAGAGATTGTCAATTAACCTCTTGCTTTTGAAAAAAAGAAAAAGAGAGAGCACTGACTGTTAAATGAGCTCTCTCAGGGCCTTCCAATAAACAAGTCGTATTATTCGCGCACGCGCTCTGCTTAAGGAGCGCGCGCCGTGGAGGCTCTGCCGCTAGAGCCCGGATTTCCGGTCCCGGACGGGAATAATGGAGCTCAGTTCTCTGCTGCGACTGAGATCGAAATTCCATCGCTGGGATTGGATTTCAAGGGAAAGCTTTTATTTTATTTATTTTTAAGAAATAAAAAAAAAATCGTCTCTTCTATGAATTCGGTGAATAAACTGTTGTTGAACTGGACCACGCCTTTTTTCAAAAAACCCCGCCTCTCTTTTTATAAATACAAATGAAGATTATAATTAGTTAGGAGGTGGGTGGATGCTCTACAAGTGGAAATGCCCAAAAGAAGACCTTTGAGAGGTCGAAACGGGGTTGACGCTTACAGAAGGCTTTATTATACTCAGGAAATGGTGCGGAAGGGCTGTGTATAGTATTTGACCGATAATTTTTTCATGGCCCCTGTATTTATGAATCAATTTCAACGCAATTAAGTTTAAATTTAATGGTTTTATCTGTAAAATATTTATTTCTGGTAGTTATTGGTTAAAGAACGGACATTTTTACATATATGTTCATGATTTCTCTTATGCTCTTGAGTTGTAACGTTCTACAAAAAAAGGTTTGTGGGCTCGAGTTCTCATACCACTGAATACCCGCCATGGAGAGGGGTTGGTGCACGCTAAATTTTTCGTGGCTCAAAGCCCTCACGTTGGAATGGTGTGGAAGTTAGGAGAGAGATGTCACCATCTGTTGCTTAAACTTGCTCGTTAAACTTCCGAATGAATTTTGTGGGTGCAGTAGCTTAGTTGGTTATGGTCCCGAGTGAGTGAACATTAACGTCGCACTGTTCAGCCACACGAGGGCTTTTGGCGAAGGACCACGCAATTTTGAACCATGGTCAAGTGATATTACACCCTTCCTAACTCACACCACACCAACGGGAGGCCGTTTCAGCTCTCGACAGATTTAACTTGCATCGCTGCCCTACACGGCGAGTCTTTAGGTATTGGGCTCGAACTCCTAGTCACGGGTGGTTTCGAGTCCTAGTGCTACTGTAGACCCAGCGAGTGGAAGAGGCTGATGCACGTAAAATCTATCGAGCTCAGAGTCCTCCCTTCGGCGTAATGTGGTAGTTTGGAGAGGGGCTGCCGGCTCAGGTGTCATATTCGTTGTTTGACCATGTTCAAAGCTACGAGGTCCGTCTCTAATAGCTCTCGCGTTGCTTCAGAGAGTGCGGCTTAAATTATAGTATAATTAATAGCAATTTAAAAGGAAACTATCTTAAGTTATGAAATTAAATTACAATTTTTTGTCAAAAATGAAATTTGAGGGTTTTTTCCACTATAAAAATTCAGGAGGGGAATTTAGTAAAATTTCTAACTGCTTTTATTATTGTTCTGGATACTATATGCCAAATATCAATGCCAATAAACATTGACGAATTTGTTTAAATGTATAGTTAGGTGAAAAAAATTGAATTTTCAGGATATATTAACATTCATTTGTTCTCTATCTTTAGTCAATAACTAAAAGATTAAAATTAAGATATATATGCATATATTTTTCATGATTATCAAAAATCGTAAAAGGTAATTTACTGGTTTATTTTCTGGGATGGAAAAGGACTTTTCTTATTGAAGAAGGTAATTGTCCTTAGGTTCGTTTTTTTCCCTCTGTTCCAAATTGGGGAATATTGGAAAGAACTTCATTACGGATTTTTTAATATTTCATTAGAAAGTGGACAGAACAGGAAAATTAAAACCTATAAGTGTTTTAAATATTTGTAAGGGAGAAAAATGCTAATGTTTTCGAAAAGAAAAGAAAAAAATTATTCTAAAATTAAAATAATTGTGTATTGGATTTTAAAAGGAAAAGGAGTGAGATTTGTTGAGCAGACTCATTGTGTGAATTTAAATTATTGTGTCCATTACCACCTTTGAAAGAGATGAATGTGTAAACTAGTGATATTGAAATAAAAATGACAAGGAAAAGTTTGAAATAAAATTTTCATTTTCTCCATCATAAAAGTGAATAATCGAATTTTGAAAAAGAACGTAAGAAATATTCGAAACGGAATACCGCTAGCTTGGGAAACCCACTTATTGTAGCACTCTTGCTCACTTTATCATATAATACGGTTTTATTTTCTATATTTTATTTTATTTTAATTCAGTAATTTATTGAAATTAGTCCATTTATAATTTTATCGTTACTTATTAATGTATGTGCAACAAAAAAAAAATATTGTATTAACTAGCTGCATGGCCCGGCATTGCACGGGCTTTCTTAAATCCATTAATTTTTCCTTTTTTTCCCTCTGAGAAATTTTCCCTTTCCCTCTTAAAGTCAGAACTTTTAGTAGAGTTCTATATTTATATCACTGCAATTTTCTTTTTCTAATTCTCTTCCACTTCTTTCCCTTATTAAAAGAGAAATCACAAATTTATTTTAAAAATACAAAAGCAAATAAATAATACGATTATTTTCTAAAATAGAATGCTTCGAAAAGAGAAAAGTGTCATGGAAGACATAAGCAATGGTAGAAGTGAATGTATTAATATTTATAATAATTTATTCCCCACAAATTTTTAGGTATTTTGCCCTTTAATAAAAATTTTTAACTAAAAATAATTGGCTAAAAGGATCGAAAAAAGGAACAGAATTTGCTGGGATTTGTAGGGATGAACCTCTCTCAAATCCTGAAATGCCATACATTAATTCTCAGAAATCTCAATTAAACATTTATTTATCTATTTCTTTCTATACGCTTTATGGGAAATCCAGAACAAATTTTGTAAATATCTTGATCTTATAGGTTTTAAAATTAAGAATTGGAGTTAAGAGGAATATCCAGTCTTACCTATAGATATTATTAATAATTAGTATATCTTGGGAGAGAAGGAAAATTGTTCCCTGTTTCAAATGAAATAAGAATTAGAAAAATAGTGTGCATGTGTGTTGTATACCTGTTGAATGATCACCGTGAGAGCATGATTTTTCTTGTTCCTGCTTTTTTTTGTTGGAAAAATATTTCATAAGAATCAGTGGCGCACACAAAAAATTTTCAAGGGAGGGGGGCTCCAGGGTCGAAGGTCCACCATTTTCGTATCATGCTCCAATACGCCACCCAATATATTCTTTTGATTTTCTCGGTTTTAGGGAACAAAAAACAGTATAAAATTAATTATTGAATAAATAATTAGCATTAATTAATAAAATTAATTATTAATAGGAAATACTTGATTGAATTTTACGTGATATATACATAGGATTATAATCAATCAAAAAAATCAAGGGCTGTGGGTAGGGGGTTTTGACCCGGGACCCCTCCCCTTGTTTGCGCCACTAATAAGAATTCATAAAACACATTTTTAATTAATTTCAAACAATTCAAATGAGAAGTTAAAAAAATTTCTATTTGGACTAAAACTTGCTAGTAGTTGTCGAGAAAATTGTCACAAAATTAATGCCAGAATTGAAAAAATAAAACGCGTTTCAACTATGTTCTACGGTATTTTAATTAAACTCGTAAAATTTTCAGTTCCTAGTATTCTTAAGTTCATTAAACTGAAGTGTGAAGTCCTCTTTAATGTAAAATAAGGTCAACAGTTCGTCACCCCTCTTGTTATCCCCGAAAGTCGTTTTAAGGGTTAAAAAAAAATTTTTAAAGGCGTTAGTTTTTTCTTTATCTATATATTTCCAGTTTTTCTGCTTAGTGAATCCCCGACCCTCTGACCCAACTTTGGAAAATTGCCCCTTCCCTTATAATTTAGTTAAAAATTTTTTTCTCCTGCGTTATATATTTTATTCGTTCTGAATTTTCCAGTACATTTGTTAATATACTATTTATTGTTATTACAAACTTGAATATGTGGGTAATCAATTCCCCTTTAGAGCAGAAAATTAAGTTTTCAAAATTAAAACCCAAATTTTTTAAGAAATTTTGTTGAGAAATTATCCAACTGTATTATATTTCTGAAGTATATCCACAAATCGTTTTTAAGTTGTTTGATCTTTTTTTTACTCTGGTAAATGATTGAAATAATGATTTATTTCATGTGCTAATTTAATTTTAATAGAGAACAATTAGTTTATTATTGTTTTCTTTATGCATTTATAAATATTTTGTCAGTGTTTATTCTAGAAAAATTTTATAGATATCCCATCCTACTTATGGTACTTTGTGTGCTGTCAGAATTAAAATTTTTCATAAATTATATACAGCGATTTTTTACGTCTTAAGGAAAACATTAATATTGAATAAATGAAGAATATCCCTCCCTTCCCCCAAATTTTGTGTTTTATTTAAAAAATTTGGGACTTACAAAAAAAAAAAGGGAAAAAAAAAAAAATCCCCCCTTTTTCCAATTTAAAAAGGAAAATTTTTAATTCAGTAAACGTCTGGGGTAAGCTTATGGTGTGTAATTCCCGTTTTTGAATTAAAAAAAAAATCATCCGTTTTACATTTGCGATTTTTTTACGTTATCTATATTTACTGTACATATTTATAACTTTTCATAACATTTTGTACCTGGATATTTTTGAGCAAATTTGTGTCCAAATGTAACATATTTTTGGGAAAATTTTATTTTCAAACTTTTTTTTCATTTCCCTCCCTGCGAAAGGGCCCCAAAAATGACTTACTGCTTTCATGATTATCTATCACTCTTTCTTTCTCTTTTTCACTTTTTCTCTCTATATATGTATAAATATAATCATGTAATAATTCTAAATTATACAGACAATAATAGAGGCTGTAATTTTTTTAAATAACTAATTGCTTTTTCAGGATGCATTTTCAAAGGCTCTATAACTTGAATTGATTTCTTTAAAGCGATTTGCCACATGTTACCTTAATTCTATGAACCAGTTCGTTTTTAACTAATTTAATTTTGATTGTTAATTGCGTTTATTACAAATACGTCTGGTAAGAAAAAAGTTTTAAATAATTTCTTTTTTTAAAATATGTGCAAACTAAAATACTGTAAAGGAAAACAGGCATTCAACCACCTTCTCATAATTTCATAGACAAATGATACATTGTTCGAAGTTCCAAAGAAAACACTTTTACCTAACATTCTATTGAGTGGTACAAAACGATTAACGGATCCCAACCACCTGTTCCTCTAGATATGATAAGCCTTAACGTTCGACCCCCTATAAGAAATTTCTTATGAAAGCACTTATTTCGTGAATTGAGCAACTTCTGCCTGATCCATCTTGATGATCCTTGAAAAAGGGTCATCTTGAGTTAAGGGGTTCTTTTTTTCACCCGTTGGTTAGGGCGGACTCCCGACGCCAAAATAGATATTTTTCCCTCTGTCCAGTGAGGGACGGCCTTGACCGGTGATGAATCTTTGCTGACGTTTTGGATTTAAAAAAAAAAGTTAAGCTCCACCCTGCCTTGAGAAAGAATGGGTGTGAAGCTGAATCGTGTATAACCCGTGGAGAAATCTCTTATTTCAAATCCTGATAAACGTTTTTTTTTTTGTTGCCGCATGGAAAGACGATACTGTTCAGAGTGGTCGTGATCAGTTTTTCATTAAGAACCTTTTTGTGTGGTAAACAAGAAACAAAAAAAAAAAAAAAAAAGGAAAGTAAAGAAAAGTGATGTAATAAATCTTATAACCGTTCTTTCCTCCCTTTGAACGTATTACAGTAGCTTTATTTAGCAGGATCGGTATCATCATCTCATTTGAACTTTATATCTCATGCTTAGCGAATGATATTGTAAATAATACTGTTCAGTGTTATTTAAAATTTGAGAATTGTGACATCGTTAAACTTCTTAAGTTTCATAACTTCAATTATTATGTGATTTTTCGTATTTATGTATATTAGAGCGGGTGTAGCTTTTTTTTAATTTTTTTTTTTAATAAATATGAAAAGATTATCGAACTATTTCCGTAGCATTTATCATGTGACCCATTTTTCATTGGTCGTGCCATGCATTTTTGTCGCCTAATTGGCGCATTTGGTTGATTCCGCCTCCCTCCCCGATATGCATTCTTTTTAATTTTATTTTTCGTTTGTATTAAAACAAATTCAATTGGCTAAATTCATGACGGCCACATGAAAAAAAGCAGTCATGTGTTCTTCATTGAATTCAAAACTACCATTAGACTTTTGCTTGTTCTACATGTAAAAAATTTAGATAAATTTTGATTGGCTGTAAGCACATCCTTGAATTTAACATGTGACTATGATTATCATATGAATTTATGAACTGATTGACTGAAAACAATGTGATTGCCGCACTGGCGTAGCTAGTCCCCTGTATCAAAATTCCTTGGGGGCTCGTTATTGGGGCAGAGAGTAAAATTTAGATTGTTTTAAACACTTCAAAAACAAAATATCATTTCCATGGAAGAAATATTATTGCTGTAATAAAGTTGAATTGTATTGAAAAATTACTTGAGGAAAAATTTAGATGTTGTCTTAAGAATAATACGCACCAGTGGCGCATACAGGAATTTTTCAAGGGGGTGAGGGGGATCCAGGGTCGAAAGTTCACCATTCTCGTATCATGCTCCAATACGCCGCCCAACATATTCTTTTGATTTTGTCAAATGTCGAGGATAAAAAACAGTAAAAATTAATTATTGAATAAGCATTTTTTAAAAAAATTTATTTAAATTAATAACAAAACAATTAAATTTTATAATTTTATACATAGGATTGCAACTCAGTGGCGCAGCATCCCCTGGCCCACTTGCTCATATCGTATACGTGACGGGCCCCTGGGTGATGGGCAATGTTCCGGTCAAGTGATCAGTCTGACGTGAAACCCCCAGTGTTAAGTTCTCAAGCAAGCGTGGTACTCATTTATCGACCCACTGAAGGGATGAAAGGCTAGTCGACCTAGCCCAACCCGAGGTTTGAAGCTCGAACCTGTGGTGTGGAAGAGTGAACATTGGATTATAATCAATACAAAAAAATCAAGGCTTTGAGGGAAAAGTCCGGACATGGGGACTCCCCCTTTTTGGGGCCACTGATGAGACGATGTTCAAATGTATTATGTGTAGAATAATAAATTCGAAGGTTAAACTTGTCATATCTGATTTCTGGAAAAGAGTACATTCTAAAAGTTATCCCATGCAACTTACTTTCTTTTTATTTAATTTCGGTAGCAAATTAATTGAAAATTTCTTTTATCTTCCTAAAGCATTACGATGGTTATTGCCATTGGAAAAGTGACGAGAAATACACCTGAAGCAGATCTCGATATTCTGCACTGTGGATAATTAGTGGGGTCAAATCTTCAATACGCGATTCGACTTCAAATATCGCCGACACCATTACTTGTGATCATGACCAATCTGCTATCATGGCCTATTTCTAAAAGGAAAATCCTTATTCATAATGGCGCTCTAAACCATCCAATCTGATGTGTGTGGGGGAGGGGGGGACGCTTTTAAATTTTATTTTTTCTTAATAAGATCTGTAAATAAAAATTTATTTATATTACGATTTGGAACATGAAACATAAAACACATTTTAAACGGAACAAAAAATAATAATCAACTCGAAAAGAAGTAATATTGGAAAATAAATGCTGATTTTTACAGGGTAACGTAATCAGAATATAATATTATTGTAAATTCCGACGCTTAACGCGCACTCCCTTTTTACAAAGAAATTTTAAAATGTATGTACACAATTCTCTTATGTTTTGAAGTTATTTATTCGAGATTTTATTCTAAGCTTTAGAAAAAAGTAATATGCTTCGAGAAATATATAACCTTTTAAGTTCTTTAAATATGTCATTTCTTATAAATAAATAGTATTTCGAAATATGTAGATGTCTAATTTTTTTAACATCTTTTTATTTATTTTTAAAGTTATTATTTGTATATCAAGCATATATAACACGCACCCGTGAATTTCGATCTTAATTTTTGTGTTACAAGTGCGCGTTATACACCGGATTTTACGTTATACAGAAGTCTAATTTTTTTTTTATGTTAATATCTTTTTTAATTTTTAAAGCTTTCGTTTTATACCCGCGTCGTATAAACGAGCACCGGTAAATTTCGATTATATTTTTGTGTTAAAAGTGCGCGTTGTACGCCAGATTTTACGTTAATTGAATGTGTTGCTTATCTCTTATTTATAAATATGCATTAATTTTACCATTTTTAAGCACTATTAAAATTCAAACAAATTATAATGCAGTTCTGGGTGTTTTTCTTTTAAAAAAAACCGAGTGTTTAATTATTAGAGACTAATGAGATTTTAACTTTTTTGATAGATACTTAATTTTATTTTTTATTTATGATTTATTCATCAGTTAATCTTTTTTTTAAATTTAAATACTTTGCATTATCTGTGTTTTAATAGATTATTCTTTTCTCTTTTAGGTAAGTGGATTATAGTATTTTTCGAAATTATGGCCTGTGTACTGAAATAATTATAGAACCGTAAGTAATTTCAAACTAGTTTCTAAGAATATTGTGAGAATTTCTAAAAATCCCATTTATAGCTGGTTTTTACTCAACAAAAGAAATATGATTGACAAATTTCTGGATCTGTAGGTCTAATAGTTAAGGAAACGGAATTTTTATTTCATCTGTAACGCCCCTACAACCCCCTTGTCAGTCGATTTTCTCAAAACCCGTTCTAAGCAGATCTCTACTCAACAAAGGAAACATGCTTACCAAATTTAAAGTCTACTTGTCGAATAGTTTTGGAAATCTCGTGATGAGTACCGTGTAATCCGGCGTATAGCGCTCACCTATACTTTCAAACAGTATTTTTTAATTTTTAGGTTTATTCGCCATATAAAGCTACCTTCTTTTTTTACGAAGAATCTTGAAATGTACTTATACAATGCTCTTATGTTTTGAAGTCATTTATTCAATTTTTTATCGTAGAATTTTGAAAAAATTGTATATTTCTAGAACTATAACTCTTTTGAGTTCATTAGGTTTGTTGTTTCTTTTAAATAAAAACTGTATTTCGATATATGTAGAAGTCTTAATTTTTTTTGTGTGCTCATTTCTTTCTTTCTTTTTTTTATTATTATTGAAGCTATCATTTTTATACCCGGCGTATAACGCGCACCCATAAATTTTGAGCATATTTTTTGCGCGTTATACGCCGCATTTTACGGTAATATTCGAACGCTTTTCTTTTTTTTTAAATGTTCTTTCGTAATCGTGATTTTTAAAAAGCGTATAAATGAATAATTTTATGATATTTAGTGTCAATTCGATTGGAAAAAAAAAAGTTGTTTTAAAAATATTATTACTAAAAAAAAATTTTTTTAAGATTTTTTTTTTCCAAAAAAATGAAGAAAAATGCATAATTTCAAAACATTCTATTTTGAAAAATGCTTATTATATTAAAATAATATTTTATCCGTATGTAGCTAGGACTCAGGGGCGTAGCTACCGCCGTATCAGCTGTATCAATGATACGGGGCCCCAACATGTGTAACTACAGTCGCACTAACAGGGCTCTCATATCTAAAAAAGGGCCCCGAAAGAAGTTTGATACTAGCCCCCTCAGAGCTAGCTACGGTGGCCGCGGTAGCCGAGTGGTATAGGTATCGGATCGTGGCATGCCTTGTCACGAGTTCGAGCCCAGTACCACTAAAGACTCGCCGTGTAGGGCAGCGATGCACATTAAATCTGTCGAGAGCTGAAACGTCATCCCGTTGGTGTGGTGTGGTAGTTAGGAGAGGGGGTGCCAGCTCAGGTGTCGTCCACGTCAATTGACCATGGTTCAAAATTACGTGGCCCGTCGCCAAAAGCCCTCGTGTAGCTGAACAGTGCGACGTTAATATTCAATCAATCAGAGCTAGCTACGTCAGTGCTAGGACTCCTATACTAGTACTAACCCAGGGTGTTTTTGAAAATTTCGCATTATTTTCAGAGTTATGATATTTAAAATAATAACCAATATGTTTTCTTTTTTAATTTCTCTACTGTTACAATAAAATATGAAGAAAAAAAAATCCACATCTAAATTTATATATTTCAAAAATCCTAGTTCAAGCTTTGAACGGAAGTCCTAACTATATATAGGCAGAATATTATTGTTATAGAAACGCTTTTCATAAAAGGAGAATGTGTTTGGAAAATATCTCGTTCTCTTTCTTGATTTTTTGGCAAAAATCGCATTTAAAAATTTTTTTCTTGTAGTAATATTTTTTAAAATAACTTAATGTCAACTAACACTAAATGTCAAAAATATAATCCATTTATATGCTTTTTCAAAAACATGGTTGTGAACATTGTTAGATATACAGCCTTAATCTAAAGAAATATGATCTGAATTTGGATAAAAAAAATTACGAGATTTGTCGCCAAAAGCCGCATGTTACTTTAGAAAGTGCGACGTTAGTTTAACAAGTAATATAAAAAAAAATAAGTCAATTCCTACTTAGTTAGAAAAACTTACTGGCGCCATCTGTTGCAGAAAAATCTTAACTTCGTCAGAAATAACGCAGAATAAATTTAATATTTAAAAATAAAATTTAATTAATGAATTAATATGTGAAAAAACTGTATTAACATCGTCATCCACTACAAGTTTTAAAAAATGTATTTGAACTTCAATGGATGAATAAAAAGAATTTTATTAACGAGAAATTGAAAATTTGAACAATATATATAGGGAGAGAGTGAACTAATAGAGAATATAGGAATTGAAAAATCAGTTGTGTGTGTGTGAAATTGCTTCAATCACAGGTGCCTAAGTGAAAATCTATAATTCAATCAATTCCATAAGTGATTGAGCATGGACTCTTTTAATTTTGTGCGATTCCTCCTAGCTTTGTAAACGTTGCAGAAAAGTCTTCCCTATCAAATCGTTCATTTTTTTTTTCATTTCCAAAAAGGTCGGTTCTTCGAAAAGCAGCGGATGTGTCTTTTTCATTTGCATCCGAGAAAAGGAAGCGTACGTCGTCATCAATTCATTACCAGAAGAGATTTCTTGACTGATTGGAAGTGATGGATTATTTGTGACATAGGGTTCTTATTTATTGATTTCCTTCAGAAGGTCGACTGTGTGAAATTTCAGCTTTTTACGCGGTGTCTTTTTTTAAGGTTCTGTTTCGCAATGGTTCAGTCTTCTATTCGAATAACTTTTAAATATGCTTCGTATGGATATTTGTGTTTTCAGAGTGGTTCTGGTACTAAAATGGAATAAAAAATTTGTTTATCCATGCTTAGATATTTGAAATAAAAACTTTTTAGAAAAATAGTTAATCACCCAATAATGCTAATTGATAGTTTATAATTAATTGGCTAACATTTAATAGTGTGTGTAAAATTGGATTCATCTAAAAGTCGATTATTTTTTTAACATGAATATAACTTTCTCTTCCAACATATTTCTTATCTGCTGATATAAATATCCAAAATAATAAAATTTAGTAACTAAGTTAGTATTTTTAAAATAATGTAATTTTTTTTTCTAAAAATTTTTCCATCGTTTTATTATTGTTATATTATTGTTTCAAATTTGATTTGGTCTAAAAAAAATTTAACAAATTAAGAATTTTTAATTTAAAAATGTACCGTGTTTGAGAATTCGACGTATTCTATTTTTCAATTATTATAAATTTATACGCAAAAAATTGTATCCAATAATAAATTTAGAATGTTTAATAAATTTATTGCAAATTTTGTATTTTAATGTTGTTGATTTAAAACGCTGTGGGTTTTTTTCATTCGTTTTTCATTTCCTACTATTAGCTCACACTCTCTATATATTTATTTATTTATTCATTTCCTACTATTTGCTCACACTCTCTCTCTATATATATTTATTTATTTATCTTGGTTGAATTTTCAATCGTTAATAAAATACATTTTAAAGCGCTCAATTGAGCTGAAATTTTATATGCATGATTATTTTGGATGACAATACAATAATTTAACTATAATTAATAAAAATTAATTGATTAAAACTAATTATTTAAAAAAATTACAAATACAGCCACGTTGGCATCATTTTTAGCGACTTAGCGACCCTTTTGGCGACTTGTGTCAAAACTTGAAAAGGTTTTTTTCTCACGTTTTAAAGCATTTATTTGAACCGAAATTTTATATACACTATTGTTTTGGATGACAATACGATACTTTAATGATAATAGAAATTAATGACCACTTAATGTTGAATTCTGTCCTATGTATATACATATTTATATTAATTGTAACTATTTAATAAAAAGTAGTAAAATAAAAATTTCTTTGTTGATCTAAGTAGGAATTGACTTTAATTTTTTTTTTTTTATATATATATATATTACTTGTTTGTTAGGATACCACTTAGTAGCTTTCAGTCTTCATTTTCAGATTTATTTTTAACACATTCAAGATAGTTTTTAATTTTTACTAAAAATTACTCATAAATTGTTAAATTTATATATCCAGATGTTACTGATCAAAATTTTTTCAATTATTCATTTACTATTATAAAGAGATTTTTCTATTATAAACTGTTTTTTTAGAAAAATATATTATTTCACTGCATAATACTAATGTAACTGCATAGTTTCTAACCTGATAGCTTACTCTTTCTTTACTTAAATTAAAAAGCATTTTAATAATATGAACCGTACTTAATTATTGTTGCATTTCTTTTCATTGGGACCTTTATAAAAAAGTAAATTAAACTCAATTCTTTTTATTGTTTTAGGCTTTATATTTTTGTTTGGTACACATTACACACATAAAATCGTATTGTTTGCATTAATATTATGCATATACTAACAGTTTTTATTTAGATTTTAGTGAAGGATTTTATTGTAAATCTAAACTTTTACAATGCATTCATCTGCATAGAGAGGAAAACTAAGAGAAATCAAACTTATTTTTTACATTCGTTTTCAGTCTAGTGAAAATGATTTGTTTAAAAAATTTCATAGATTTTTAAATTAAAAGCTAAAAGCGAACTTTATTTTGAACTGATTGTTCGATAGTTGATTTTTATTTTCTAGCAAACCGGAAAAATTTCGATAATCACAGATCTGTGTTTTTCTGACCCAAATTCTACAATTTATTGGAATAAATCTGACGTATTGAAATCCTTGACAAAAGGGTTTATTAAATTTATTTAAAATCACATTTTCTTGTTCCTTTAAGTGTAATAAATTGCTGTTGATAAAAAAAAAGCAGTGAAAAAAAATGCTTCACAATCAGCCACCACATACAGTCTTCCTATCACAACAGGTGACACTTATTTCCTTTTTAACTTTACCCTATATATGAGGAATGAAAAATGCTACAATGTTGCAGCAATTGGTAAAATAATCCAAAATTAATTGAGCAAATATGAATATATAATGATCAGGACTAATCTGTTTAGAAGATGTCATTTTTCTTTTAAACGGAAATAGTTACTAAGTATTAAATATGAATTTTAACAACATTTAACTTTCAAAATCTATTTCTTAAGTCTTTTTATATCTATAAAAAATACCTCCCAATCTTTTCATAGTTAAAATTAATGTTCTTTGTTCCCGTTATTGAATACTAAAATGGAACTGCTATTTCTTTCAATGCTTGGTTTTAAAGTTATTTCTTAAGCTGTGTTAATTTATTTACACAGTGGTTTGTTTTATTTTGGTAATTTCTCTATTCTTTTCTGTGGTGTTCTGTCAAGACCATTTGGTAAATTATTTCTGCATAACAATACGTACTTTTTTTCTTTTCTTTTTTGTAATCGTTACGTTTTCTTGCGTTACTTGTCAATTCTTTCGACATGTTTAAAATTCAATGTTGCAAAGAAACTGTATTTCATAAGCGAATGCCGTGCAATTCACTTTTTTTGATTTTTAACTTTAACTTAACTATTCAGTTAAAGTCACTCAAATACCTACTGATATGAGGTTGTCGCTCGAAATAGCTGGGTACTCAAGTCATCCACCCAACGGTATATTTTTAACTTTATTATCTTCATGTTGGTAAGAATACAATAAGGTATTAAGATGTTTATCACCGAATATATATGTAATAATTGATTTTACTTAAATATTATTTTTGAATCTTTTAAAGTCTTTCTGTTTGTATTGTTTAAGGAAACATCTCTGTTTTCCTTTTTGATGTAAAGATACGATATACTTGAGTTTCTTTAAGATATAGAAAAACTCATGTGTTTCCAAAAATAAAATTTTCACTTTTATTATGTGTGGTTATTTTACATGGTATTACATGTTTTGTTTATTAAATTTGCTTAAGAGAGCACATTGTCCTAAAAGGACCAAAATATCGTAATTTTTTTGTTACAAGTTTATTTTAATTGTGCGACTTACCTAAATATGTGTACAAAATTTCGTAGCTCTTATTACATTATTTAGCCAGTTTGTAAAGGTCTCGCCTCCGCGCCTTTAGGCGTGAGAGAAAGGGAAGGAAGATTAGCCATATTCAAAATCAATTTATTTACAGCACAAACCACAACACAAGTTCGATCAACCAAAGTTAAGAGATGCACCCAATTAATAAATATGAAGACAATTAACGAGGTACACGAGATATGAGAAGACTTTAATTAAGTAGGACACTTACGTCACTACAATATCTCTGCCTTCTTAGCTACCCAATCTAGATTCAATCACGAGCGACAGATCGTCACCTTAAGTAATATAATTATCAATTACTAAATATCCGCGCCTCACATTAAATTTGATTAATCACTGCTTCGCTAAGGCAGTCTACTCTATCTCTCTTTCTAAACTGAAAACCTAGATTTTATATAGTAGTCTTAATTTGCATGTTCACGTTCTCTTCTTTGGAGGAAGCTTTCTTATAAAATAATTTTCAAGGACCAAAAGTTCCCCCAAGAGGACTGTTAGTAAGAAGATCGCGGATAGAACCGGTCACAAGTTATTTAACTTTTTCTTTCCAGTATATCTAAACGAGAACCAAAACTAGTACACGTGACGCAGCATTTAGGTCTTTCATTTATTCTATTGACCTTTAAAACTCTAAATGGCTTTTTCTCGGGCTTTTATTTTACACGATAATTACGTATTTAAAATGCTAAGATATATATATATATATATATATATATATATATATATTTAATGTTCAGCATAAAGTTTTGAAACCATTTCTGGTTGTTTGTATAATGTATTTAATAATTTTGTGCATGGTATAGGAAGTTATGTAAATAGTTTTTTTTAAAAAAGATCGTCAAAGTTAAATATAGCTGTGTTTTTTATAGTGTCTATGTGTCTAACACGGAAAGAATTTTGAAAATAAAACTATCACTCGTAATCAGTGGCGCACACAAGGGGGAGGGGGTCCTGGGAATCCGGACCCCCCAAAGTCCTCGATTTTTTCCCGATTGATTATAATTCTAAGTATATAGTACGTAAAATTTAATTAAATATTTGTTATTAATGATTAATTTTATTAATTAATGCTAATTATTTATTCTATAATTAGTTTTTTACTGTGTTTTGTTCCCGAAAATCGACAAAATCAAAAGGAGCATGATACAAGAACGGTGAACTTTCGACCCCGGACCCCCTCTCCCCTTTGAAAAATTCCTGAGAATTTTGAGGAATGCGTCTTAGAATATTTGAAGAAAAAACTTATTCAAAACTATTAATTTGTTTAAAGTAGTGAAAATTTTAAAATATTGAACTATTTTGTAAGAAATAAAAATTTTAAATAATTGTTTGTTTAAAAATGTACATATAAATATTTTCTTATAAATATATAAATAAAAAAAATTGTGTTCGAAGGAAGTGTCGCTTTAAAAAGCAAATTAATCTTTTATTGCAAGCAAATCAAATTTTCTGCCCCGTATTGGGCACAATATTTTTGCGGCCGACCGCTATAAATTTTTTCCGTTAGTTTATAATTTAATAGTTTCTAATTATGCATAATTACTTTTAGAAAAAAAATTAGTTTTGTAAGTAACCAAAAATTTTGATCAAATTTTTATGTGGTTTTTTGTTCGAATGCTGGCTTCAAGATGGCTTGGATTTCAGATGCAATTGATAGCTAACCACTTCAATTTTTAACCCACTCTATTAATGTCTTTTTGAATAATCTCATCTTGTAATCGCACCCCCTCCCTTTCCTCTTTCTAATGGGCTAAATTCATGTCACATCACGAGTCACATGAAAACTGCTATCACGTATTTCTAGCCAATCAGTTTATGCGATTCGCTTTTGCCAACTTTTGCTTCTTGCAAAAACTTTCCTTGAAAAAGAACGTATTTGTCAAGAATAAGTAAGCAAAATGTACTTGATATTCAAAAGTATAGGCATAGTATGAGAATGTTTATTAATTTAAAAATTTTTTTTTTCCCCAAATACTTGAACATCTTAATCCAACGGGCTTAATTCATGTGACGTCATAGTCACATGATAAATGCGAGGACATGTTTCTAGCCTATCAGTGCTTCGCTGTTGCCAACTTTGCTTTTTGTAGAAACTTTCTTTTAAATATACATATTTGTCAAGATAATAACGCTCATAAGTAAACAAAATGCACCCGATTTAAAAATATACATATAAAAATATTTTTTTTACTTTTGAATTTTGAAAAACTTTTTGAAGAATCGTAATATTTGAACATCTTTACCAAATTTTCAAATTTGAAATTTTAGTTAAATTTTACAAGTATAACAGCAAGTACAAGTCTATTGTCACTTTTGAATTCAATGGAAAACACGAGATTGCCTTAATCATGTCACCGTCATGAATTTAATCCTTTCAGTAAATGTTAAAAATGGGTAAATGTGAAAAGCTCGTGCGATTTCAATTTTCAAAACGATCATTTTATTTCTCAAATAAAATAATCGTAAGGTATATTACTAGGCAGCGATTGTGATTACTCACCAAGAATAAATTATCATTTTGCTTGTAATACCCCTTTTATTGCAATCTGATTGTAATGCAGAAAAAAAAATATTGTATTATAATACCTTTTCACAAGCCGAACAAAACGAGTAAGAACGTTTTTTTACGGCGCTTACTTTGGAGACTGGCTCACTTGATTCCGTGTAGAGTTCAACTAATTGCCTGAAGAATAAGGTTCTCCAACGTTTGACCTGCTTTCCTTTTTTTTTTTCTCATGCAGTCCTTATACCTAGAACTCATAGAACTTTTTTCTTATTGGGCAGCTCGTGCAAGGACTCTTTTAAAACTTTTACCCGTTATTTTTTATTTATTTATTTATCGGTAGTAGTAATTCTTTGCCAGGCTGACTCATTAGTGCTCGGCTCGACTTTGTTGCCAGATTTTTTTTTTTCATTTGATTTTGATATAAGCTAATAGAGCTTATTTTAGTGCCGTTTCCGGACAGTAAAACGTACCGATAAAATGAGTGACTGTACAGTCCAGAACATATTTTATTCTTCTTGTCAATGTATTTATAAAAGGAAACCATGTATTTTTATTTAATTTAATTAAAAATTTTCTGTGAAGAAATATTGATTGAAACAAAGGTGCGAGTGACATTTATATGCTAATTGAATTTCAGGTGATCGTAAGGATGTAAGGATTTAATTTGATTGAGTAATTTTAGATATTTTTGTCTCTCTCTGACATATATAATGATTAAAAAAAAACTAATTGCTTTGGTAATTCTAATTAAGTCACTTATGATGATCATGTGTTCTCATTTAGTGGCTTTAACTATAAAGGTAAAAAAGTTTGACGTCTGAGATATAATTAATTCAATTGATATCAAATAAATACTAGAAGTATAAAGTGTGCAAAAGAATATGAGACATTTTAATAAAAATACTGAACAGACAAATATATTATAGATAATGTTCACAATCTAGGTTGTGCTTTGTGTTTTGAACAAAAGAGAAATAAACTTTCCGTAATAGTTGCTTTTCTTTTAATTTTACTGTACATATTCAAGCAATGAATTCTGTTTCTGTGAATAAATGTAAGTACAAAATTAATCGAACAGTTGTGTCTACAAAAGCAACTGTCTGACTTGTAAATTATATTTTGTTCTGATTGGGTTTTTCACTGGTTTAAGTAATATATATTTGACGGTTTTTTTCCCTCTTACAATAAAGCCAATAAAAAGAAATGGAATATTTCAATAGATTAAATGTTCGTGGTAATTATTTCCTCCTTCCATAGCTCGCTTTAAACTTATTTTGATGACTTTACAGGAATTCCCTTATTTAAGTAATTCATTCATCTGCAGGTATGTCTTAAGACTTTTTGAGTCCCTGGGCCCTAATGCAAAAGTAGGCCCTGCCTGTGATCTTTAAAAGTAGTTAGTAGATAGCATGCATTGTCAAATACTCGAACAGACGGTAATTTGAAACAAATAAATGTGTAAGGCTCGCAAACCTAGGCACAAACCGGCTCGACCAAATGCGACATTTCGACTAAATTTGTTGAATGATTGCTTATGGTATTAGGCTTAGGCCAAGACATCGACAACGGTCATCACACATTAATACAGTCTTGCCGCTTTTGCCAGTTGACATACAGTTTGGAAATCTCTTTTTCAGAGAATATGTACGGGAATAATATTTGTCCATTAAATTATCCGAATCATGATTAAGGCCGAGTTGGCCCATGCCTTAAGACGTCCCTGGTCATCTGAGTCATTTGTCGTCGAAATTATTTTTCGTATTTGTCCCGATATCTAGTCCGACGTACCCCAGGATCATGACCAAAGACAGATACACTCCTATGATGAACAGATTAAGATAATTCCTAGTTGTGAAAACCCCCTTTTACTTAAATAAATAAATTCTTGGCTGTATTCTTGCTAACCATGTGGCCAAGGTAGCTTGATGGTCATGATCACAAGCTCGTAGCCAGTGTGTCAAGTTCTAGCCTTAGTACCACTGAAAACGAGTCGTGTAAAAGGGGCTAATGCTCAGTAAATCTGTCTGACTCGAAAATCCACCCGTTGACATGTTGTGATAATTTGGGAGAGGGTGCCAGAGCTGAGGTATTGTCCTTTTACATTTGATCGAGGCTCAGAATTGCGTGGTCCATTGCTAATGGCTCTCATGTTGCTTTATAATGCGACGTGAAGAAACATTCCTTGGTCTAACTATTTTACAGTTTTTGGGTGCTGTTTTATCTACTAGGAAGAATTTAGCGTTCAATTTACTATGATCGCATGAATGAGTCTTGATATAACTTTGTTTACAAAATTATCTCGCCAGATTTAGAAATTATTTTGCAATTGCGATACCTTTAAGTACTAATTAAATAAAATCAATTTCCGTTTAGATCTATTTGTATATCCCTAGGGATATTATGCTTACTTAATTTTGAGATCCAACAGTTTAAAAATCAAGCATATATCACTAAAAATAAAACTTTTTCAATTTTACTTACAATCAGAAAACATAATGTTAAATAATCTTAAATAGTAAATTATAATTTATGGTCTTTCTCTCTTGCGCGATATGTTATCATTATCAACCGAGTTCAAAAAGGATATTTTAAATCGTGCTGAATTGCTGTAACACAAAAGCAGAAGAAAAATATGCGCATTTCGTATCAATAAATGCAGCGTTTGTAATAGCCTTCGTGAATTTAATTTTTTTCTCTCGCCAGACAGTGCTTTTGTACAATGAGATTAGCCATCACATATATCTCATGATCGCTTTCAAATGCAGAAAAGCTCATTGTCCACATAAATTTTAACTCAAAAGACGTCGTGTTTTTTTTCTCATTGAATCTTCGTTCTCATATACGAGAATACAATATCAAAATAGCCAAAATAGTTTCCTCGTTTTAGCGTGAAGAAATCGAAAGCCTGTTGATTGTTTTTCTTTTCAAAAGGTGTTTTTCTTATCGAAAAAATAGAAAATTGCATGCTTTATATCAGTTAAAGTAACAAATTTTTAGAAGCAAAACTTTATGTATTTCTCGGCACAAAGCAAGAGCGGTGATTGCGTATCACTTGCGGAAATATCACGGGAATGTCGTAGAATGAGATAATACCTTCTTCCGTAGCACTTACCCCATAACGCTTTTTTTTTTTCTCTTTAAACCATACCTCGCTATTTTTATTTATTTATACTTTTTTTTCCTTGGTTATCTAATAAGTTCGCCTGGTTAACGAGGGACTGAAAAAATAATGGCTAAAAAAAGTCAAACTTAAAAAAGATTGTTGCATAAGTCCCAAAGAGGTACACAGGAACTATAAAAAAAAGATATTGGTATGACTTGGATAATTGGCTGTAATATTTTACTTAATACCTGCAGTATGCGGTTAAAATTGTGTTCAAAAAAAAATTTTAACTTTTTTTCTGTGTGCTTGTCTATTCAAATGACTTTTTAAATCTTTTGCTTCTTCTTAAAAACTTAACAATTAAGCCTCTATTTTCCCTATTGTGTATATGTATGTTTACGTGCGCTCGTGCTGTGTAATTGTTTTGTTTTGTAGCTTTACAAAAGCTTTTGAAACATTATAAGGACATTGTCTTCCGTGACGATTTTAAATTCTTTGTTAAAGAATTGATTTCCGAAATGGGGATGTCCAAAGTGATACTTTGGGCTCGCCAAAGAAATAGGCTCGTAATCTTTTACAAGTGCTCACTAGCATTACTAGCTCAACGTCATAAAAGTTTCGGCTTTATGTTCCTGAAGACATACAAAGCTAAGCCTTTGATGGAAAAAGAGTGCTTATTATCGCACTTAAAACAACACGTCGAAGGAGCGACGAATCTCGTAATTTTAAAGCGCAGTCAGTTGATGTGGACTGCACCTGAGCCAGCACCCCTTACTTCTACACCATCCCAACGTGGGGAGTTTGAGACACGACAGATGTAACGTGCATCAGCCCCTCTGCACGATGGGTCTTCAGTGGCATCAGGATTCGATCCCGCGGCTCGATAACACCAAAACACGAGGTCTTGACTACACTGCGATCACAGCCTTTGGGGTGAAGATAACTCTAAAAGTCCTATATATAAAAAAGACATGTATTGTCATCTCATTAATCTCTGTAATTTAATTTAACTAGACAATCTTGTATGTATATGGTTTAAAGTAAAAAATATGAATAATTTGACTATACACGTACACTGTATTAAACAAACAATTATTTTGCTTAGAGGTACCCAATCAAAAAAGTTTGGATGCATAATTCACAAACTTAGGGATAATAAAACATTTTATGCAAAAAAAATTCTTCCTTCTGTGATTCAATTCCTACTTGCCAGAGCTTGGCAAGATTTAGACTCACCTTTTCAAATTGTATTTCATCTCTCGTCCACACGTTCCTGACCCCTAAAAAACACTTTTGTGCAATCCTATCCCTAGATGCGTATTATATTTACACTACACTGCGTTTTTCATTTATTATGTAGTCGAATGACTTAATAGACACTTTGAATGAGTCGTAACTTACGGAAAATCGAGTCAGCTTTATTTCTCAACGTCAATTTTACTAAATGAAACAGTAGCATTCGTATTTTACTATGTGCCAAAAAACGTGGACTAGGCAAATTGTTTTCCATTAAAATCATCTACCCAGCGAATTCATTTGGAAAATGACGGAATTTTTAGGGGTTACTTGATACCGTTTGGGGAAACTGTTCTCATTTATCATGTTTAACTTGCGAAAAGAATTTTTTTTAATTTCACTATTTAGAAATTTAGTTTGTAAAGAATTCAAATATAAATTTGTTATTGTAAGTTATCTTGCATCAGGAGTGTCAAACTCGCCTGGCCCACAGCGAGTATTTTTGCGCGACTCGGTCAGTATATTGGCACACAATAATATATAATAAAATATCAAAATTTTTCTCCTGAAATAGGAAAAAATAGTAGCAGAGAAGAGATGTCAAGTGTGAGGACATAAATATTAACTTTTTCTTGTTCTTTAATCTGTGTTTATTATAATGTATTATTCTAAATAAACCTACGTTTCTATGAAAATTTATTTTCTTTGCGGTTAAGTTAAATTTTTATTTGGCCCAAGTCAGCCTTTGAGTATGACACCCTTGTCTTACATTTATTATACAGGTAAGAGTTCCCTGAAAAATACGACATTGTGTAAAAAATTGCGGTGATTTTCACATGTTTTCATATAATTCTTCACAAGACATAGTTTAAAAAAAAAAATCCAATGAAATTTTAATAGCTTCGAAATTCATCTTGGGGGAAAAGAAAACTGACTTAAGGCCGTATCACACGTATGTTTTTCATGCAATTTTTTCTTCCAATTTTAGGCCGAATCTGAAGGGGAACGGTTGCCGTAAACAAAACGACATGATCTGACGTCAGCCGCGCTCTATCTCTACATTGAAAAATTACTCACCGATTTTTCTGCTTCGGAAAACGAACATCCAAAATTATTTCTTTCATTTCGCTTGAGCTTTTGTTGATGGGTGTAAACAGAAATAGAGCACCATTCTGTGTAAAATATTATACGCCGTTAAAATATTATACACCATTAAGATATTATACGGCATATCTGAAGTGTTAGACGAAACCGAAGTCGCCATCTTGTTTATGACGTAAGGCGTCGAAGAACCCCATTGGCTGGATCAAGCAATTTTTATTTGGAACAACTTTTTGAGCTCGCTAGCAAAAAATTGTTCTAAAACGGTTGCTATGGCATCTGAGTAAAAATTGTTTGAAACGTGTACGTGTGGTACGGCCTTTAGATAAAATATTGTTGTTTTTGCTGATTGATTTTTAAAACAAATGTCTAGTTTCCATATCCAAATGCCCGCGGTAGCTTAGTGGTCATGGTCACGAACTCATGGCCGACGTAATCGAGTCTAGGGTTTGAGTCCTGAATACCACAGAATACCCTCCGTGTAGAGGGGGCTGATACATGTTAAATTTGTCGTGGGTCAAAGTTCTCACGTTGACTTAGTGTGGGTTAAATGAGTGGGGTGTCAACTTAGACGTTGTTCTCGTCATTTAACCGCGATTCAAAATTATGTGGTCAGTCGCCAATAACTCTGGCTGTGACATTATAAACACTCATTCAGTCACAGTCTCCATATCCAATCCTGAGTTACTTCAGATGTATTTGATAAATAATTGATTTCTTTAATTTGAAGTTTTTCAAGGTGCGGATTTATATTCAGTTATGTCTCAATAGTTAAAGTGAGAACAACATCATTCTATTCATTTAATCTGCCAGAAAAGTATTTTTGAATAAAATTATTATGGCATACTCATTTCTTTTACCATCATGGAAAAAAAAAATTAAATTCTTTCAATACATATTTTCAAGCCGTTTAATGCTGACCGTGGAAATATCTCTTAAGACTGTGACATTGGTAACCTTTAAGAGATGTCTTTTTAAGGTTATCTTTAATGGCAACAAAATAATTGCATTTAATAATTCAATGTCTATTCATCTTGAATTCTGATTTTATAAACATTTTTATTTCATAAAAGAAACTAATATATCTTAAAGTGAATATATATAAGATTCAATTATATTCTGCTGTGTATTAACCCTTCTTGTGCAGTATTGACATTGTCATTTCTTTATGCATTTATGTATTTTCTGGCAAAAAGAATTAAATCCTCCGATTCTCAGCTACTGTACACTCACTGGTGGTTTTTTTTTTTTTCCCCCATTTAAGAACTTAAAAAAAACAATGAAAGGAATTTCGCTTTTAAGTATGATGATTTGTTGGAATCTCCGGATTCTAACTGATAATTATCAAAATAAACTTGTTAAAGCATCACACATTGATTGAATATTAACGTCGCACTGTTCAGCTACACGAGGGCTTTTGGCGACGGACCACGTAATTTTGAACCATGGTCAAGTGACATGGACGGCACCTGAGCTGGCACCCCCTCTCCTAACTACCACACCAACGGGAGGACGTTTCAGCTCTCGACAGATTTAACGTGCATCGCTGCCCTACACGGCGGGTCTTTAGTGGTACTGGGCTCGAATTCGTGACAAGGTAAGCAACGGTTCGATACCCATACCACTCGGCTACCGCGGCCACTAAAGCATCACACGTAGAATGCTTATAATGAAACACAGCTTTGAGAACTTAATCTTTCTTTTTATCATTTATCAGCCACCGTATTTACATCTTTCCCTTTGCGAGAAATATATGAGGACACCTCTACTTGAAGTAAACATAATAAATATACAAATTATAAATAAGGTATACAAAGTACAATTTGAGATTGTTACTAAATCTAACCTTATTCCTAATCTATTTATTGCTATCGAAATCATTGACTAAATGTTACAATTACAGTATGAAATGAGCTTGAATTACACTGCTGGCCACCGTAGATGCAACACCCTGAAGGAAGCATGCTGTGACGTCTTCGATTGGGGTGAACCTCACCCATCTATTCATGCGAAGTTTTATGGCCCCAAACAGACGTTAGGTGACAAGAGCACGTGGCTATGGGGTCATTGTGTATTGTCTGACCTCGGACAAAAGCCGACATCCATTCTGGAAGTTACAATAACCAAAGAGAGCCGGTGACAATAGGTTGACGTATAGGCGAAGCCTGTATGAAAGCCGGTTTCGAGAGAATGGGGTTATAAAACCCAGGTGGTGTGATGAATAAAAGTTTCAGAAGTTAGATGAGAACTATGGCGCCCTTAGATTCCAGACAGACCAGGAATGTGTTTGTGTTTGCCGCACAAATAGGAGACGAATGTGGCCCGGGGACGAGGGCAGACCTTTTTTTTGGCCTGCCAATGAGGAAGACGAGGGGCGTGTTGTGGACCCGCCCCTGGTGTTTAAAAGGGGTTGATTTTGAGGAGAGAGGGGGAAACTTGAAGAGAGCCCTGGAGTGAGACAGATAGAGAACCCTGGAGTGAGACAGATAGAGAGTCCTGGAGTGAGACGGAGACATCTAGCCCTGGATGGAGACAGATATCGAGCCCTGAATGGAAAACTTAATGTAGAGCCCTGGATGGAGTAAACTGGAGAGGAGCCTGGAAAAGAAAAGGGATTAGCAGTGCCTTTCGGAATAAGGATTGAACTCCCGTGAAATAGAGGGTCCGCCCCGCTTGGCATATTTATTGGACTTTTTGGTAACCTATGAAGCAAATAAATACTGCTTTAGTTTTAAAATGAGTCTGTGACAAATTTTCTTGTTTACTAACTACTCACGACGTTACAATGCAAATAACATGAAATTTACAACATGCATTAGCGGAGGTGAGATATGCAAATGATTAGAATTTCAGCGCAGACACACATCACGCGCGCCTGTGGCGCCACCTCAAAGCGCTATTTAAAAGCTTGGAGATTTCGACGATTTCAAGTTCGGCAATTGTGTTTTTCTTGTGGTTTTCAAAAAACGATCAGTTATGTCTCGTAGAAAACAGCGATCAGCTTTTGATCAAGTATCCGAGTTCGACAGAGGAAGGATAGTGGCCTACCGAGATTGTGGATTATTTTTCAGGGAAATCGGTAGTCGTGTCGGACGAAACCAAACAACTGTAATGCGGATATGTGACCGTTGGATGCAGGAGGGTACGACGGACCGACGTGGTCGATCGCATCCACCTCAGCGCACCACTTCACGTGAGGACAGGCAAATTGTACGCATGGCAGTGACGGATCGCTCAGGCACATCACGAACCACAGCACAGCACATTGAGTCTGTAACGCATCATTCAGTGTGTCTGCGCGTACCATTCGAGCCGTTTACAGCAGAGTGGTCTGTCCGCAAGTCGTCCATTGCTTGGTCTTCCCTTGACGCAGAACCACAGACGTCTTCGCCGCCAATGGTACGATGAAAGAAGAATGTGGGCGGCAGAATGGAATGAAGTTGTCTTTACGGATGAGTCACGCATCTGTCTGCAACACCACGATGGTCGAATTCGAGTCTGGAGACACCGTGGATAGAGGATACTGAACAGCTGCGTTATGCACCGCCACACTGGTCCTGCACCGGGTATTATGGTATGGGGCGGTATTGGATATCACTCTAGCACTCCTCTAGTACGCATTACCAGTACTTTAAACAGCCAGCGCTACATCTCCGAGGTGTGGGAGCTAGTTGTCCTTCCTTACCTTCAGGGCTTGGCCACAGCCATATTTCAACAGGATAATGCGCGACCACACGTAACACGCATTGTCCAAAGGTTCTTCGTCAATCACCAGATTGAATTGCTTCCCTGGCCGGCTTGCTCTCCGGATCTTTCGCCGATAGAAAACATGTGGTCCATAGTTGC
Source organism: Trichonephila inaurata madagascariensis (assembly GCA_019973955.1). Lineage (NCBI taxonomy): Eukaryota > Metazoa > Arthropoda > Arachnida > Araneae > Nephilidae > Trichonephila > Trichonephila inaurata. Next base: position 413,430 of record BMAV01003335.1, on the reverse strand, counting down.
TCAACGATTGACCCAGATTTCACCCCCAGCTGCCACACCAGATCAACTTTGGCAACGTATGGAAGCTGCTTGGTCTGCTGTACCCCAAGAACACATCCAAAGTCTCTTTGAATCAATGCCGAGACGTGTGGCAGCGGTGATCTCCAACAATGGCGGCTACTCTGGCTACTGATTCTGGCAGGAACCACACTTCACAGAAGTCTATAAATTTAATCATTTGATACTTGGTCAACATGTTATCTACAAAATAATTTTTGTTGTGCTATCTCTTGTCTTTCTTGGTGTTGCATTTACGGTGGCCAGCAGTGTATGTATGAAAATATATTTACATGCGACTTAAACCAATCTCTCCTATAACCTAATTTGGCATCTTTCCTGTCGATTATTTAGGGATCAAATTTATGTAAAAAGCTAAAAATACATTTATTTTCTGCTCTCATCTATTTGCATAAATTTTGTGGAACGAACGTAGCTTTTACCGTAAGAATAGGTGGTCGTGGTAGCTTTGTGGTGAAGGTTACGGACTCGTGGCCGGCGTGTCACGAGTTCGAGCCTAGTACTGCTGAGGACAAGGCGTTCAGAGGGAGACGATGCACGGCAAACATGTCGAGGCTCAAACGTCCTCCCGTTGGTGTGATGTGGAAGTTAGGAGAGGGGGTGCCAGCTCAGGTGTCATCATTATCACTTGACCATAGTTCAAAATTGCAAGGTCCGTCGCTGAAAGACCTCAAGTAGCTGAATAATGCGACGTTAATCACTCACTCACCGAAAAGAATTTTTAAAAAAAAGTTTCACGTTTTCCCTTGTATTACAGTTTTTGAAGATATGATTATGTACCACTTTTTTCCCTTGAGTTTTATAAATCATTATTTGTTTAACGTATTCCTGTTGCACACAGAAACCAAATATAAGTTCAAATCGATGATTTTTATGTTATTTGCTGCTACTAATTATTTATTTTTTAAATTTACGAATTAAGTTACATAAAAATTAGAGTCTAAATAGTAGCCTAATCCATACAAACCATAACTGTGCTTGAGTTTTGCCTGCTCTCACCAGTAATGAACTTTATTTTCAAAAATTTATCACAATAACGAACGTTTTTTTCTCTTAAAATTCTCTTTGAATTTAATTAAAATTAAAAATTTTTTTTTTTCGTCTATCGACTGATGGATTACTGCTATTTATATGTAATTACAATTCTTCAAAAAATGAATAAAATAGTCATTCAAAACTTTAAAACAATTGTGAGGTCGCCATATTTGTCTGAGGACCAAATTATTTTAGAGGTAAAACGATTTTTATATTGCTATAAATTAACGATTGTTTAATTTTTCTTTCATTATTCTTTTTATTAGAAACTCACACACAGTTTTTTTTACATATTTAATTAACAGAAGAGCTGTATATGTTTAATGTTAAAATAGCTATTGGAATTGTAGATCGATTAACTAAATTTTTAATGGATGAGGTTTTTTTTGTCTACTAATCTCCAACTAACTCTTAGGAAACAATATTCCAACTTCCATACAACGCCGACTACTACAACTGGTAAACAATGCAATTCATTCAAGGTCCAATTTTCACGATATTGCATTACATATTTTTTTGCATTTTTCTTTTTAAACCATATCCACTCTATTTTTTTTTAAAAAATCCTTCTTTTTCGACCTGATAAGTTTTATCCACGTGGTAGCGAGTAATTATTTAACGATTTTAGTACTGTGTGATAAAATTTAATTACATACACACTTATTTAAATTATTAATCATGTAATAAATTAACATTTATCAGCAATGTATATGATGTGTCTTAAATTTCAGATTTCAAACACATAATTTTATAAATAAGAATGGAGAATATTATAGTATGACATTTTAAGTCATAGATATTAAATTTAGATTATTGAAAATTTTTACATTACTATCGTTGAAAATGAAAACTATGTTTTGCGTATATTTTCGCGGTTTTATCCCATGAAATATATTTAAAAAACAGAAATGTTTATTTTATTTTTTCTTCCAGTCATTATCGTAAAATCTCTATATTTCTACGAACTTCACTCTAATCTTTTTTTCTTTCATCCTTTTTTTTTCTTCCTCATCTTGGTTTCTCTAATTGCACTTCAGATATTCTTTTTTTAGATTTCTCGCATTTCTTCTTTCGTAGGGTTATTCACTTTCTGCATTTCTATGTTTGGAAAAATTTTACTTTCTTTGGCCTGAAGGTTTTCAAACATTGAGAGATAAAAAAATTAAAAGTAAAAACAGTTACACATTTTTTTTTTTATTTTTGTTTTATTTATAAAAATATTTAATCAGTAATTGCATCTCTTTTTGAGTGGAATTTCTTTCAAATTCTTTTGCGAATGAAGATTAATGGTGAAAAGTTTTCATGTCCTTTTCAACCAATTAACAAGTATACAGGCAATGAAAAAAATAAATAAAGGTTCAAGGTTATCTTGTGTGTGTGTGTGTGTGTGTTCTGACAGTTATTCAAAGGTCAATTGCTCTCGCGAAACATTTTTTTCCCCTCTGGCTCCTGGAAACCTAAAATCCTGATTTCAGACCTTGTTAAAACTGTCTACTGCCTAAAAATTGAGATGCATATCCTGTGCACATCGTATCTAAGAGTATGTAAACTATTGAACGTAAATATTGAATAAGTTTTTCGTCAATTCGAAAAAAAATTTTTTTAAATCTAGAAATTTGATGTATTAGTATAACAGTTTCCATAATGAAGTATAGTGTAAAATGTTATTTAAAAATCGAAAAGTATTTTTATATACTGTGACCCCTTAAGATTTCTTGAGGCCCAGACCCTATGTAAAAGTAAGCTCCCACTTGCGATTTTAAGTATACAGTATATAGCTTTTGTTGTCAAATACTTATGCAAACGGGAACCCGTAACAAATAAATGTGCTTGACTCACAATCTCACAAACCTATTCATAAACCGCCTCGACCGGCTGTCGATTTTCGCTTTAATGGCGATGGGTAGTGGTAGGCCTTGGCAGGACGACGATAATAACGCAGTTGCATATAGTTCGAAATTCCCAGTTTTTCGGGGAATATGCTCGGGAATAATATTTGACGGTTAAAATTGTTTTTATCATGATATTATTGAAACCGAATCGAGGTTCTGTGTCCGGGTTCGGCTCATGTCTTAAAGACATCCCTGGATATATATTAATGCAAAACCTTTTGGATAATAAATTCATGTATAGTTCTTTTTTTGAAAGTGTAGCATTAAAAATATTTTGCTGCATCGAAACGAAACTTTATATATGAGAGAAAAAAAAGATTAATTCAAAAAAATATATGATAATATAAAAATATAAATGCTTTCTCTACGTTTGATATGTCAAAATACGTTTTGAATGTCGAGATACCGTTCCATCTGAAAACGTTTTTTTTTTTTTTTCAGATTTAAAATTAAATGTTTAATATAATTAAATGAACATTGCATTAGAAACGACACAAGTACTTCTCACAGTGCACTTCAGTCAAGTGACGGGCATAATATTTGATATTGTACCTCACTCTTTTATATATTACCTCAAAAGAAATATTTTATCTCTTTTTAATAATTAACTTTTAATTAACGTGCTTCATAATCCTTGTTACACATGTGGGACTTTGGAAGTATTTGACTCAAACTTGCTATACCCTTCGATTCCGATGGCCACGGTAGCCTAGTGGTCATGGTCACTAGCTCTGGCCAGTGTGTCATGAATTCGAGCCTTAGTGACACTGAACTTCCGTGTAGAGGGGCTGATTCACGTTAAATCTGGGATGGCTCAAAGTCCTCCTGCTGTCTTAGTGTGGTAATTTGGAGATGGGGTGACTGCTTAGATGTCGACCTCGTAATTTAACCATGGCTCAAAATTATTTACTAAGTCCGTCGCCAATAACCCTCTTGCTGCTTTATAGTGTGACGTTAATAAACACCCCATCAGTAGTGCACACAAAAATGCTTCAAGGGGGGGATCCAGGGTCGAAAGTCCACCATTTTGGTATCATGCTCCAATACGCCGCTCAACATATTTTTTTGATTTCGTCGATTTTCGGGAACAAGAACAATTCAAAATTGATTATTAAATTAATAATTAGCAATCAATTAATAAAAAATTATTAAAAACAAAAACATAATTAAATTTTACGTAGTATATTCATAGGATCGAAAAAAAATCAAGGGCTATGGGGGGGTCCGAACCCCTAGGACCCCTCCCCCCTTGTGTGCGCCACTGCACCCCACCGATTATGAACCAATTTTTTTGCCATCCAGACTATCACTGTATCCTTAACTTTGATCAATGGTAATCTTTGTTAATTTATAAATGGCTATTTCTTGAGAAAAAAAAAGATATATCCTTTAAAATATGCAGAAAAATTTTAAGATGTAAAAAACACTCTCATTAACCTTTTATATTAAAAAGTGCTGTGATCTTAAATTTATTTAAAGCTTTTATACATTTATAGCTAATATAATAATTATTTATTGAAAAAGAGAAAGCTTCTCCAAGTTTGTGTTTTAAGTAAACAAACAAAGGGTAATCGCTCTACTAACCACTAGAAACGATATTAGTCTTGTTTTTCTCCCAAGGGGGAAGGAAGAAAGATGACATGTTAATATTTTTGTTTGGGGTGGGGTACCCTTACGAACCCTGTTTCTCCTCCATTCTCGATTTGAAACACCCTAATCACCTTTCAACAAATAGGTAGGATGGATGAGCCTCATTTCCAAAGGGGGTCGATTTCAGTCTGCAAAGCAGAGTTTCTAAGAAACCTGTTATTATTAATTGTTCCCCTTGGGTTAAGGTACTCTCGAGGGAGATTAGGAAATATCCACCCTGATTTTTCAAGTTACATCACAGTTATTAGGTCCAAAAAAACCCAGAAAATTATCACCTTAAGTAAGCTGCAGAATCCTAATTTTCTTTGGGAGGCCATATAGGCCATATGTTTTAATTAGAAGAGGAGGTACCATGATGAAGCTGGTAAAACAAATCGAAAAGGTTCATCTTTCATTTGAAGTACTTATTACATTTTAGAGTCGAATTTAATTAAAAATTTTAGGCTGTTACTTACATTTAAAAATCACTTACTATACCAAAGTAAAAAAGTTACAAAAATACATGCAAAAGTTACATTTAAAAGTTGCTTACATTTAGCTGTTAGTAAAGTGATCCATCTTCCTCCTTTAGGGAGGACCGTCCTTCTTTTATAAGTTCTGTCCTTCCTCAAAAAGTGTTCTCCTGCTTGTCCTCCTTTTTAATATTTTAAAACTAATCTGTTTATCTCTATTTAGAGATGCCAGGCCAAACTGTTACGCAAGTGTTTGAAGAAATTAGAACACTACAAGTATATATTTAAATTCTGATAAATTGGAGCAATGGGAAAATAAACATGTTGAAAATGATAAAAGATGGGTGAAAGTATTTAACAATTACAAAATTGAAGACATCCCATATGAAAATTTAGTTTTTCTTGAATTTTTCTTGTGCTGCCCAGGAACTAATGCAGCAGTTGAAAGAGTTTTTTCAGTTGGTAATGATTTTTTGGACTAAGTGAGAAATCAAGACTGAATATTGATACTTTAGCTGCAGCACTTATCGTAAAATTCAATATGAAGGATATTTCTTCCCGAAATTTCCCATACATTAGAAAATGATATATTGACAAAAATAATGATAATAATTCATTCAATGGAAGAATGCTCGTTTAAGTAAATAATTAAAAGATATCTAAGCGTAATTAGTGTATTTTTGTTTGAGTTAATAAAATGTTTCATATATTTTCGTTGTAATTTTTTCTTAAATTCTTTGTCCTCCTTTTCATTGTAAAAAAAATTAGTCTCCTTACTGTTAAGCTTACGTATAAATATAAGTTTTTTTTCTCTCCACAATCATGTTTTCCTCTTTTTTTTCTTTTCAATTCCTACTATTAGTTCACACTCTCTTATATTTATTTATTTATTTATCTCGGTGGAATTTTCGATCGTTAATAAAATACATTTGAAATCGCTCAATTGAGCTGAAATTTTATACACATGATTATTTACCACTAATTTAATTATAATTAATCAAAATTAACTAATTAAAACTAATTATTCAAAGAATTACAAATACAGCCACGTTGGCATCATTTTTAGCTACCCTTTTGGTGACTTGTGTCAAAACTTGATAAGGTTGTTTTTTTTTTACATTTGAAAGCGGTCATTTGAGCTGAAATTATCTATACACTATTGTTTTGGGTAAAATTACGATGGTTTAATCATAATTAATTAAAATTAATTGTCTGAAACTAATTATTTAAAGAATTACAGATACAACCACGTTTTTTCATTTTTAGCTGACTCGGGTCAAAACTTTAAAAGATTTTTTTTTCTCACGTTTTAAACCATTCAGTTGAACTGAAATTTTATAGACACGATTGTTTTGGATGACAATACGATACTTTAATGATAATTAATAAAAATTAATTACCACTTAATGTTGCGATTCTGTCATATGTATATACATATTTATATTGTAACTATTTTTAAAAAATTACCTAAAATAAAATTTTTCTACGTTGATCTAAGTAGGGCGATTCTGTCATATGTATATACATATTTATATTGTAACTATTTTTAAAAAATTACCTAAAATAAAATTTTTCTACGTTGATCTAAGTAGGAATTGACTTAAAAATTTTTTATATTACTTGTTTCTTCCTAACAATGATGGAGGGAGGGTAATCGTAAAATCCGTCATTTTAAAATACTCTCCCGTGTACAAAATATACAAACCTTTAGACTTAGTAAATCTTTTAGTTGGGGTCTGTTTGCGAGTGCTAATTTTCCGCGAGAGTTATGAGCAACAAACATACGTTTGCACTCTCTACCCTAAGTATACTTAGCTTGAAGTTTAGTAGTATTATCTATTAGACTTTGAACCAGGGGTAAGATATTCGTAGAACTAGACCAGAATATCGTGTAATAGCTTTATTTTCAGACACCAGCTAGCTGCTGGCTTGCGCAAAAACAGAGCTTAATAATTCAATGACATACCGGCATTCTCCCGGTTAGATATTTTTAGCACATGATGTACCGTCTATGCGCGCTTATGCAAATTTCGCTGCTCTTTCACGATTTTTCCAGTGAATTGAATGAAAAATGTATGATCTATTTTAAATTTCAGAGTCTGTTATGAAAATATTATTCGTCAACAAATGTTTTTATTGTTTTAAATTGTTTTATTGGGTGTCTTTTTTTTCCCTACCCGAAAAAATCGTATGTTTTATCACAGTTCTGTTGGATTGTTTACTTTACTATTACTATTTAAAACATAAATATAGCTTTTGAGAAATGTTTTTGAAAATTTTTAAAAATCTGGATCACACCCGCGCTAAATGCAAACATCGAAAATCTGTTATGTATAAAAATGTTCGTAATTACATATATATTGGTGGTAATGAATTTATTTTGAAATTTGATTTAATTATACCGTTTAATAACTTTTAGGTTTAGTATTAATTAGTAGTAAAATAAAATTAATTAGCTATCAGCAAGGAAAAATTCTGCTTACAGTCAGAATTAAGATGAACTTAAGGTCATTATACTTTTTGGCAATGCATTTAAAGCTATCAAATTGAAGAAGGTATTGTGTATTTTTTAATTATTGCATAAATATATCATTAATATAATTTTTGTGTAAGATCTAAAGTTGTACATATTATTCTCGAAGGATTTATTCAAGTTGAAATATTTTACTTCAAAATAAAAGTTAACCTTATTGTATTACATTATAGTAAAAACAAATGAGTATTATTTTTAAAATAAAATTTCAGCTTTAATTATGTGTTTTTGATAACTTGAATTAAAAAGTTAAACTTTGTTGGGAAATGTAAGTAAATTCCTCTTTTACTTCCTACTGTTCTGAACATATTAGGAGCCACTGTCATCTTCATAGATTCTCAGGCTGCAATACAGGCCATTTCTGACTATAATCTATACCCACCAAAACTTCAATTCAAATGTAAACAACTTATAAACTCATTTCTCAGCACTGTAAGAGAGATCGTCCTTCAATGGATCCTTTCCCATTGCGGTATTCCTGGAACTGAACAAGCACAAGTTGGCCAAAGAGGCTTCGACGCTGCATCCACCTTATCTACCAATTCCTCTTAGAAATGCCAAGCGACTCATCAGGGATAAAACCATCATAAAAGAATATCAGCTCTTAAAGAGTTGGCTGATGGTGAATCTTCCTCTTGTCTACTCGATGGCCAGAGACGTGCTCAACTTTCTGTCCTCCTTAGGGGTAGGGAATGGCGTGTTTTAGAGTCATCACCGGACTTGATTATTGCAGGTCCATCTGTTTAAAATTGACCTGGCTCATTTTCCACTGTTCCCCCTCTGTAATTCTGTAACACTGACTGGGGAGCATCTATTTTGTTTCCTCTCTCTTCATGTTCGCTCTCGATAACTGGGAGTTCTCCCTCCTACCAGCGCAACTTCTGTTTTGTACTGGACTTCAAGACGCCTTATGACCAGGAGGACGTAGTCGGGCGTAATTAAAAAAATATATTAGGGACCACGGTACCTAGGTCTAACCAGGGGGTTCCCCACCCCTAGTTTATTTAATTATTAATATTTAAATTAATATTAGCGCTGGTCTATATAAGAGCGCTAGTTTTTCCTGGGAGTCCGCGAAGGTCTCACATTTATACCTCGTGAAAAATTGAAAAATGTGCAATCCTAGACTAGATCACTAAATTTCTCCCAATGAAAAAACCAATAGAACATGTATTTTTATCAAAAATATTGTATCAATCAGTATTAAATTTGTATTTTGTAATATTTTAATAGGATATTTACTTATTGTTTTCTTAAAGGAAAAAAAAAAAAGCTCAAAAAAGTCTGTATAAGTAGCAGAGGCTGATACATAAAGGGGGGAGGCGCAGCGATTGTAAGTTTAAGAACTGCTGTTCTAAATGGTACATTTGTATCCGCAAAACGCAAACGAAGAAGCTTGGAGAAGGAAATAATAGTAAACAATATATTTAATTCTTTTTTATCATTTATTTATTTATGGAAGGAGAAGTTCTAAAAATCTTTTCAACTCATTTCATGGCAAGTGGTTTTTTATGTATCAAGAGTACTTCAGAGTGCAGCATTTTATGTGGATAAACAAACTGTGGCGGTATTCCAGTGTCTTCTTCACGCAATGCTACTTTTTTTCTCTCCTTTTCCTCCTCTACATGTACAATCCAATCAATGAGATGAAGGGGAAGAATTTTGTTTCAAAAAACTATTTTCTTTCATCGGGGACGCACCCAGGAAAGAACCATTCGATTCATGAAGAGCTTTTTTTTTTTATTTCTTTCACTACCCCTCTCCTCCACTCGAGCTTTGAGAGTAATTCGACACCCTCACCCTGTCGAACTTTCCCAATCGGATGACGCAATCCGCGTGCGAAGAGAACAAGTGCGAGCGCCATCTGTCGAGATGTTGCGGAAATCGTGGTCAGGGTCGGGACGCTGGCAGACAGCGAGGTGTTGAAGGCTTTGCGGAAGGGAGCGGGGTGAGGAGAGAATCAACAGGTGATGTGTCGTCGTGATTTAAATGCCTTTACCACGTGGTGCGGTGTATTTTGTTTTGATAAGCTTTTGTGGAATGTAGCCGTGAATGGGTTGTGTGGAATAAAATTTTGAGTTACATGGGCATACATGGGGAGGGTGTTCTAGGGGTCCGGACCTCCTCCCCCAAAGCCCTTGATTTTTTTTCCCTATTGATTGTAATTCTAAGTATGTAGTGCGTAAAGTTTAATTAAATACTTATTAATGATTAATTAATGCTAATTATTTATTCAATAATTAGTTTTTCACTGTTTTTTGTTCCCGAAAATCGATAAAATCAAAAGGAGCATGATACAAGAATGGTGGACTTTCGACCCTGGATCCCCCACCCCCTTGAAAAATTTCCGTGTCTACTACTGTGCCTGTGTGTTAGATTTTTTTTGAATAAATAAACTGAAATATTTTCCCCCATATTCTATTTGTTGTTGTTATTTGTTTGAAATAAGAGAAGAATCTCGCTATTTGTCCTAGACCTGGTGTGGGCAATTGTTTTGGCTCTAGGGTCATATGGTTAAGGTTTATCGTATAAATTCAGGAAACGCCTGACAAATATTTCGTTCGATATTAATGACCTTAGTTTTAAATCCCCTTTTTTTGTTAAAATATCGCTTTTTTTACCGATACAAATATAAGTTATATGGGCTATACAAAAAGAGATGATTCCTTATTTTAATCTCATTTTATCGTTATATCTTAATACAGATAGCTGTATCTATAGATTTGTACAGTATATTGATAAGTGGAGGTTTTATTTTTATTTATTTGAACTGTCATTTAAAGTAGGATCAGTTTTTTATCTTTAAATGTATGTTTACAGTATGTTGATATATTTACTTTTTATCTTATCCTTTTGCAATTCTTTATCTTTGCTTATCTAATATTTGTTCCTTGTTTTATAAAAGTGTTAGTAAGTTTTATCCATAAAGAAAGAAATTTTATATATAGTTCCAGAATTTTATGTCAAGTAGACGTGTTTCATATTCCATGAACACAAAATATTTTGCAATGGGTCGTGACGGTCACATGATAAAGACAATCACGTGCCCTCCATTGAATTTAAAGCTGACATTAGACTTCTACTTGTTGTTCCACTTGTAAAGTTTAGGTAAGATTTCAAATGTGATAATTGGGTAATGATGTTCAATTATTAAGATCTTTCTTAAAATTTTTCAAAATTTGAAAAAATATTCTATTATACGTGTATTTTTAAATTAAGTACATTTTCTTTAACTTTGTGCATTGTTATTGTTTGCAAATTTTTAAAGAATTTGCTGAAAGCAAACGTTGGCAACAGTGGAGCGCATAAACTGATTGGCTGGATCATGTCATTTCTCATGTGGCTATGGAGTTTCTTAAATTTATGAACTGATTGGCTGAATACGCGCGATTATATATTTATCACGTGACTATGATGCTACATGAATTTTTTCAACTGATTGGCTGGAAACACGTGATAATAGTTATCATTTGATTATGGCATCGCATGAATTTAACCCATTGGAAGTACGAATTTTTGGTGAAGCGCGCGATACTTAGATTTTTCAGTTCGAAAAACTTGACAAACTATTTTTTTTTTTCAACAGTAACTTTTTGGATTTAAGAAAAGAAAGAAAAATGTAACGAAATAATTTGATTCTAATTTTTCTTTAAAAACAGAATAGGCTTTTTTTCTTTTTTTTTTACTTCGAAATTCCTTGGAGTTATATTGTCATGGCAGTTTTTACACAAAACAATCTTAAATATTTTTGAAAAAAAAACTACGTATTTCGTTTAACAAAATGTAAACTAAGTTATCAAAAGTCTCTTGCAAATTTGGGATATTTTTTTAAATATGAAAACACGTTTTTGAAACTTCCTGAAGATTCACTTAATGTTTTATTTCTTTATTTTTACCCCCTAGTTCAATATTTATCTAATTTATTGTATCATAGGTTTCATTTTAAACTTTATATCTTCTTCACACACAACCTGATTTTTTTTCTCTTTTTTTTTCCCCCCGAGAAATCCAGTTGATATTAGTAAATTCTTTCCTGCTGAAAACAAATAAATCCTGTCCAGTAAACATCTTAATTCTTAATTCCCTCAAATAAAAACGAATCCAATGCTATGTAAAATATGCGTTTGTTATTGACGCATGTCACTGAGTAAAAGTGAGCATAGCAACTCCAAGTCTGGGTCAAAGCTGTTTACAACAGTATCTTCGTTATCGTTTTAGCCAGCGACCTTTCCTTAAGGCACGACCTCAATTATTCGCTTTCCTATTATTATTATTGAACGATAAGGTATTTTCGACGTACATCCTCACCAAGACGCTCTTCTCGGAACAGCTGAGGAAGAAGATGTCATTTCATGGAATTTTTTTAAAAGAAGTTTCTACTCGGAAACTATCCTACTTTTATTTCGAGTTCAAGAAACACGTTTCAATGTTTTATTTCATTACTTATTTCTTTCAAGCTTTAAATTCTGTGTACGACGGAAAATTCATATCACGTTTACTTATGATTCATTGGTGGAAAATGTATGTTATTGCCTTGTGTGTAAAGTTGGTTATGTATTTATTATTATTTTTGAAAATGAATTTCTTTATTTATGCTTTTACTATCAGAAATAATTTTGAGTCATGGATTATATATTAAAAAGAATATGTTTCGAATGTTGTGAAATAGAATATATATGATATTGATTAAAGTTTGCTCGTGTAATGTTAAAGTGTAGGACCCAGTGGCGCACACAAGGAGGGGGCTGGGTCAGGAAACCCTCCCCCAAGCCCTTGATTTTTTTTTCAATCGATTATAATCCTGTGTATATAGTATGTAAAATTTAATTAAGTATTTGTTATTAATAATTAATTTTATTAGTTAATGCTAATTATTTATTCAATAATTAATTTTGTACTGTTTTTATTCCCGAAAATCGACAAAATCAAAAGGCGGTGTATTGGAGCATGATACGAGAATGGTGGACTTTCGACCCTGGGCCCCCACACCTGAAAATTACTGTGTGCATCACTGATTGGACCCATATCGAAACATTTTCTTTTTTTTCTTTTTAGACAAAAAACCCATCCAAATATTGATATTATATGGTGACTTCTTTGTTTTAAAGCATTGGTCTCCTAAGTTATACGAGGGAGTACGTCAAGTGATACTTCATTGCAACAGTGACTTCTTGAGACCTTAGGCCCCTATCCAAAACTAGACCCCACCTGCGACCCTTTTAGAGTAATGATGGTGTATGGTGGTAGTCCTAGACACGGACGGCGAACATGACATAACAATGCAGTCCTACCTCTGTTGCCAGTTGCAATATAATTTGAAATATCCAGCTTTCCGGAGGATATCTCCGAAAGTATATTTGATATTTAAAATTCAGATCATATTAAGGCCGAGTAGAGAACGAGACGTCGTCCCTCCCTCAAGGCTCCGGGCCTCTGATCCATTTGGCCCAAGCCTTAAAATGTCCCTGAAGTTTAGGCCAAAGAATAGGTTTAGAATCACTTGCGAGGGTTAGATCGGTACGGTTTCCCTATCGGATACTGTATCTTGGGTGCTCAGCATCATAAATGACTTTAAAGTGCATGCGCACAAAGACATGGGATGAGAGGGGCAGATACCTCAGAAAGTTCCAGAAATGCAAAATGAGTTTGAAACTTCCGCGTTCAAGTAAAAGATTTTGTATTCTTGGAATGTTTCAAAATTTAAAAAATGCTGCGTGTAATAGAGAGTGTATGTTACGTCACAAATTTATACAAAAAATGAAATTTTCTGTCTGAATCAGAGACTCCTCGACACAATAGGCGAAGACAGACTCAATTTATTTGCAGAGATATATATGATCGCAATCAGTGACGTACTCAGACTACTTTTATGGAGGGGAAGTATATTTTAAAAAACAAGTAGACGAAAGCGCTGGGGCGTAATCCTTATACTAAAATCTATTGGCCTTTCAGAAAATAACAAGTCAGATTTCTACCCTTGGGTGCTCCAGGTTTTCAGACCATCAACTTTCTTGCCCTTATTTTCCCTTGAATGTTCTCATGGACCTTGGGAATCAGCTTCCGGGTAGCCAATGAGGATAGAAATAGCAATTGTAAAGAAGTGTGAGTTATTACTTTGGTAGAGATATATATGCGAGGGAAATTAGTTGTAATATTGCTACTAATGTTTTTAATTTCAATTTGGTTTAGCGGGTTTTGCTTACTTGGTTTATTTTGTGTTTGTGGTAATCTTTAATTTAAGATTAGAGGCTTAAAAATCGTTTAAAAAGTTTCATGTTTTAGTAACAATAAATAAATAATAAGTAATGATTTTTATAATTTTAATTGAGGAGCGAAACAAAGCATGCATCATTTTTAGCCAATTGGGCAGTTGTGGATTAAGGTCGATTGAAGTTCTTGGCACAAAAGAAAACATTAGGCCGGTAAAAGAGAGAGAAAAAATACGTGTTAACTGTATTTGGAGTGGGAGGTTAACCACGTGTTTTCAATGAATAAAAGTGTCAAGTTCGGGTTTTGCGGGGCATTTCAAAAGTCATTACCACGAGTGGGCATCCGCCGTTAGATCCACTTCAACAAAGTGAATAATTTAACGATCTAGATATAAAATAATGGAGCAATACATGATACAGCTAAATGATTTGTGAAATTAAATACTGTTTTAAAGTTGTCAAACCCGCTTAAAAGCTACAATAGTATTTATCGAGTGTAATGCAACTTAAAACATCAATATTTCTTGTCAATTGCGTCAAATTAAATCGTTATGTATTAAATTGGGTAGGCTGAGTGGCTTAGAAGTAGCGTGCCTACTTCGTAAGCCTAAAGTTGTGGGTTCGATTCCGGCTGGAGTCGATAGATTTTCTGGATGCGAAAATCGTAGGCACGCGTGTCATATGAGTACGTAGCATGTAAAAGATCCCATGAATATTAATTTGGCTCTGGGAAAAATTAAATAACGGCAATATTTCTTATCCAACGAGAGCTTGAATAAAAATTAATTCAATCGCCAAAATTTGATAGCGAGAGCCGCAAGTAGATGGCGCCGCCATGAAATAGCTCTTACATTTAGGGACTTGCTGTTTCTGCAAAGGCTTTGTTGCAAATATACAGCCCATTAAGGGGGATAATATACTAAAATGGATATTGCAATTCACTTCAGCTCTTTGCTAGTTTTTTTTAACGAAGTCTAGAGTAATAAATATGGGCCACATAGGAAAAATGCAATTGATAGAACAAAAGTATGGTACTTACAAATTTAAGGGGACTTAGTACGATTCAATTGACAAAATTCGGTCTAAAAATCAAATCTAATTTTTTTAGTCTAAATTATTTTTTATATACTTTTCTATAAACTCACAAAATTTGATAGCTCTAAGTTTAAAAACGCAGAGTTGTGGTAACTTTTACGTTTGTTTTTATTCACATCCCAATGGTAAATCAAAACATTAAACTGACTTATCTCTGAAAGATAAAATAACTAGTTTGTCTTCATTTAAAATGCTAAAGCTTTTTTTCTATTGTGCCTAATACTTGAAAAATTTTTCACTTGTTGCTAATATTACATGGAATAAAAGTTTGTATACATTTTTCAATCAAAGCAATACTTATTTTTTAAAAATAATCGAATTTAGAATTTACATCCATGAAAAGCAGTATTGTACGAATATCAATCATGTTATCGCAAAACCCGTACCAACTTTTGTTATACATAGTTTGACGCACTTGTAAATCAAATTTCATGTACGTGCGTTAATTTTTGTAGAGAGTAGCCTTTTAAAATCACTTCAAAAGTTTCAAGTTTTTCCCTTAAAAAATTAAATGGTTAGCTTCTTATGAAATTTTGTGCACAAAATCTGTTTTACATCATACATACACATAGAATGCAACCCAAAAAAATTATGAAAATCATTAAATTAAAAAATTTTGTGAAAATCGTACAATGTCCCCTCAAATATCTAAAAATGAAAGTCAAGCAACATCCTTTTTACAGACTTCGGTCCCAAATTTTTGGCTTATGAACTTAAATTTTGTACTTTTGCCCCTTGAAATAATTTTTGATCGTCCTGTACATTGATATACGTTGTTTTACATGGAAAAAAATAATTATACCTTTGCCATTTGAGTTTTTTCTCTCCTTTTTGCTTAAGAACTAAGAAAAATCACGCGCCGTGTCACGAGTTGTTTTACAAAAAGAAAATGAACAACCTAGACGACTGAATTTGATCTCCTTGCAGATTAAAAGACTGCAGAGCATGTAATTTATCTACAAGTATTATTTGACTCAGGATTAGACACATGTTCTTTGGATTGCAGAAGTGGAAATCAAGGATTATGCATATCTTTTAATCTCATAGAAATTCAGAAATTAAACGTACTTTATAATGTTGTATATAAATCTCATTTTTATTGCGTTTTTGTGAAAAAAGAAAGTGTTGTTTTTGAAATGCACATTTTACGAAATTGATTGGTTTATAATATACAAGTAATTCTTCACATGTTCGGTCTAAATGAAATCCGGAAGAATATATCATTGTGTCGCAGTAGCTTTCTTATTGGTTTAGTTTTGTGTTTGAACTCTGCTGCCTGTTAACTTTGTTACGTTTGTATAAACTACATATATATAGTTACTGAGGAATATGTACATCAAAATTTCATTTCTCCTCCTCCTCTTCATTTTTTAAATAAATTTACAAAAATAAGTCTTGGATCCTAATAATTTGAAATTTAACTTGTTTTTTTAATGAATAATGTATAAGTTCTTCGAAGTATTTTTATAGTCATAAATATTTTCAAATTAATAAACACTTAAGAGTTTTTAATTTGTTATCTCATACCGTTGAGATTTATTTGTGGTCTCTGTTCAAAAAGAGGATATTGCCAGTAAACTGAAAAGAATTATTGTTAGAATTGTTTTTTAATTATCAGTTACATATTTATAAATATACCCTCTCCCCTACTTTGTCGTGTTATTTCATGGCAAGAATGTACCATATAATGTTTAAGAAACAGTGCATTATTTTGAATAGTTTTTGCTTTTGTACCGAAATAAAGGAACGCAAAAGAAAACATATTTCGATACGTCATTAAAAACACTTTCTTCTTCAAGTGATAAAGACGTTTTCTAGTAAACAACAATATTTTCTTTTTCACCAAAGCCTAATCTGTGCATCTCATGATAGGGAAATGTATCTAGATCATATTTTAAAAAGGAAAAAATGACTAGAAAAATCTGTTAAAACAAAACAGAGTTGGGGAGAGGTAGATCACCAATTGTTTTGACAGTAACAGCACAACAGCAATGACATATATCACCGAGTTCTTATCTTCATGAATGCAAGTCTAAAAATATTTATTTTTTACGTACATGGATAAGTAAATGCAAATAAGACAAAATCAACTTGAGAACTATTCACGATCGATTAATTCGAGAAATAATTAGAAATACGCATTATCAAAGAGTGATATTATATATTTTATATCAGCGGTTCTTAAACTGTGGCGTGCGAACTTCTGGGGCTCCCCAGCGCTTTTTTGAGAAGTCCACGCGGAGGACTTACATTTAGTGTTAAAGTTTCCCTTTTTTTTAGAGATTCTGAAAGGACTCATGAAACATTGAAAGATGTGCCATCCTAAACTAGATCATTAAATTGTCCCCAATGAAAAAACTCTACTAGAACATATATTTCAATCAAAAATATTTTAATTCAGTTTTTTATTGTACTACTAGACTACTTATTCATGTGGAAGAACTTTTTTAGTTCTTCTTTACTTTAAAAATAAGTACAGAAACCGTCCGGAACACGTAGAGCCAGAACTGAGACTAGATTTCAAATACAGTCGGACCTCTATTTAACGAAATTGCTAAATCCCCCGAGAAAATTTCGTTATGTGAAAAATTCGTTAAATGGAGATCAATGTATTTTATAAGTTGGATAAAAAAAAAAATTAATTTATTAACACTATATATTATCAAAAAAGTAATTATACACATTTTTTTTGTGAATTAATATCTATTTATTTTATATATTTTACCAATAAAAAAAAAGAAATCTGCAAGGGGAAAAAAAAGCTTGTCCAAGAACACACTGAATTTTAATGATATTTTTTTTTTAAAACATACGTTATTTTATAACCAGTGATTTTAAGCACACATTGCCACGAGCGTCCTTAAATTCAATTAGTGATAAAGTCTGTTAATTTTAGTTGAGTATGTTTGAAAAAATGAAATGCTCGAATTATTGCAATTTTATTTCTCTGGGTGAATTAGGCGGTAAAACCAGTCGAAGGTCATTGATCACCATAAAATGTGTTAAAAGAGAGAATAATCTTGAAATGTTCAAAAATATTTTTAAAATAGTTGGAAAAAAGTAGATTCAAGAAGAAAAAAAATTCGTTAAATAGAAACGCATTTCGCTTTTTGGAGGTTATTTAACGAAGTAAGTAAAATATTCTTGGTTCTTGGAAAAAAGCTCACAAAAAAGGAGGTTCGTAAAATGGAAGTCCAACTGTGTATTATACTTGATATAAAAGCATTTGTAAAAAAAGAATTCCATTAAACATTTTAATTAATGTACCGTTAAGTTAATAATTTGTTTGAAATCTCCGTATTTCGTTATATTTTTTATATATATAGTTAGATGTTTACTGTTTCCTTTAAGAGAAAAAAAAAGTGTTCAAAAGGTCTGTATAAGTAGCAGAGGTAGTCTTAGGATTATTGAGAAACCGTTAAATCATTGTGTGTATTGGGAGTCAGAGAGGCGATCGGAAGTTTAGAAAACAACATTTCTATATTACAGAGCGATTATTATATATTTTATATCAAAGCGTGAATTATTATATCTTCTATATCGAAGCGTGAATTATATGTTCTATATATTTTTCCATTTTATCTTTCGCTATTGGTATTCGTAAAAGGACACAGAGTTTATTGGATAGAATTGGGCTGGGGCACACACATAAGAAATCTTGACGACTGCGATTTCAGACTTCCGTTAAAACCACTTCCAAATACTGCTTTTAAGTGACATCACTTAAAGGACAACCCCCTATTTTGATCTTGGAAAATTTTTATTTTGAAAATATATCTTCTGGTTTATATTAAGTATATAAAGCATAGAAAATTAATCAATCCATACAAATAGAGTACATCCCACTCAGCTCTGGTATTTCGTAACTCTGGAAAATAATACGTATTTTAAAATAAAAAAAATGAAAAAGAAAAGTGTGTATAGGTTGATTGATTGAATATTAACGTCGCACTGTTCAGCTACACGAGGGCTTTTGGCGACGGACCACGTAATTTTGAACCATGGTCAAGTGACGTGGACGACACCTGAGCTGGCACCCCCTCTCCTAACTACCACATCACACCAACGGGAGGACGTTTCAGCTCTCGACAGATTTAACGTGCATCGCTGCCCTACACGGCGGGTCTTTAGTGGTAATGTGTGTATAGGAAGGTTAACTGTAATGTCCTTCCTCCAGTAACAGAAAAAGCGCAATAGTATAGACGCAATAGTTGAATGATCATGTTCGCTTTGCAATCGTCGTAATTTCGTTATAGAATGAACCCTACAGCGATCTCTGTATCTCATAGTTATAAATTTTTTTATACAGTGAATAAGTTTCATGTGTTTAAAATTTTATCATAAAGCGTTTTGTACTATTTACTTCCTAGTTAGTAGCAAACAGTTACTTTCATGGGAAGATTCTTGTGGAAATTAAAAGTCATATACTCTGGATAAATACTTGAGATGCTTTGTTCATTCTTTTGCGTGCTGCACGGCTTAGCTGATACACGTTAAATCTCTCGAATGCTCCAAAGCCTTCCACGTTGGCGCCATGGGAAATACAAGAGAATGGATTATCAGCTCAGGTGTCTTCTTCAAAGTTTATCCAAGACTCAAAATTGAAAGGTCTTGATGAGTGTGATTAAATATAACTGTTCGTTTTGTGTCAAATATTTTTCTTCTTGATAGTAGGAAGAGTTGTATTAACTTTATATACGTGTTGGAGATATTTGTTGTACAGTCTTATCTTAGCAATTTTATCTCCAAATTTGAATGTGGAGGTATTTTCTCTTGTCCTGTATTTTTCTTTGTATTTTTACATATCTTTGTAATTATGTAATTCCTGTTTGTAAAAATGGAAGGTTTTTATCAGTAATGGCGCTCA
The DNA here is from genome assembly GCA_019973955.1 of Trichonephila inaurata madagascariensis. NCBI lineage: Eukaryota > Metazoa > Arthropoda > Arachnida > Araneae > Nephilidae > Trichonephila > Trichonephila inaurata. The sequence goes on along the minus strand of BMAV01003335.1, from coordinate 393,640 downwards.
GGTGTGGGGGTTGGTTGTTCTCACAGTGGGGTGGTTTGTAGCACTAACCCCTTAAGGGTGAACTCGCTCCCTATGGGATTCTGTCTTTATCCCTTGTGTTACTTTATAAGTACGACCATATTAAACAATCAATCAGATAGCGTAGTAACGTCATTTACCGCCAAAACGTCATTTGTAACAGTGGAAATTGATGCACTGGAAATGAGTCTTTAAAATCCATACCTGACTACTTGACAAGAAAGTAAGAATAGAATATGGACTATGGACAGTGACATAACGTACACCCTCGCATCGTGGGGAGGGGGGATCAGGGCTCTAGGGGTCCCAAAACCTGACTGCTACCCTTTGTAAAATCCAACTTGGGGGCCCACAAAACCTGACTTTGCAGGAGGGGGAGCAAATGTTTTCCGTTACGCCACTGAATATAGAATAGTCACTCCTGGTATCGTTCTCACTTTAATCGTGGTTCGTAAAAACGTCTGTCGCCAATAGCCTTTCTATTGCAACGAAGAGACTTTAATTTAAGTCAACCGCATAACTGTTAGGAAACAATTTCTCTAGAACTTTGGCTCGTCGTATTTGTACATCGATAAACGAAAACAGGATTACTCATCTGAGGATAACCATATTGTAACAAAAAAAAAAAAAAAAAAACGATTGGCATCTAAGAAAGCGATAATGATACATTGTACAAGAAAATGTTATTTCGTAACATGTTTATACCGCGTGTGGCTGATATTGAACCTGTTTCCCGCCCTCTATTCCTAGGATCGTTTTTATTTTTTTTTCTTTGCACCCTGCGGTTGCAACAGTGGGTCAGGATGGCGCGGCGTCAGTTCCGTTGCGTCACTTTGCTTTTGTATATATAACGGAGGAGGTAGTTTGTTGAACTTCTTTGGAGGAAGTTTCCTACCTGGGTTCCTCACGTGAACGGAGCGCGTGATGCAACCCTTTCTTCGGTGGCTGCCCTCAAATCGAAACAATGGGCGCCCGTTTCAGAAGTGGTCAAACATGTGTTTATTTCCAGTACCAAATCCCGTCTACCCCCCAACATTCAGTCTGTAAATGTTTTCAAACTTTTATTTCTTTTAGCATCCATTATTCATTTAAGATGTACAATGCTTGTAAAAAAATTATATAGTCGTTACACTGATGAACAAATACAAATTGGCTTCTAATCGTTCATTTAGCTAGTAATTAAAAATAATATTGAGCAAATAAATATAAATTAAATATGTATGAAAAAATTAGTTCCAGAAATAATATTACAGAGAGTTTTTTTTTATTTTAAAAATTTTAAATCCAGTTAAAGTTATCAGTTTAATAATATTCAATGTGTTTTCTTCTATTGAAGATTTCAAGAAAGTTCTTTGTTATGATTATAAAGTATAAGCCTTCTTTAACATACTTTTTAGTTTTAAATATTAAATATAAACATTCAGGAATGACTGAATACATTTTTGCTGTATTTCTAAATTCTTAACACTGTTTGATAAATAATGCTCGTGATACAAGAGCATGAATTTGTATCATATCGGGACTTTTTCCCCAAAGGGAAAAACAATTTCACTTTTGTGTCCCGCTTTTTAATATTAAATAAAAAAATTATTTTTACCGAGATCGTTACTTGACTTTAATTTCGTCAGAAGGGCTTGGAGTGAACTGGACAAAGCATTTTTATTTCTCAACTCTTTACTTCTTGGATGAATATTGAAAGAACCTGATATTTACAAATACATTACAATTTGCATGATACAGATTAGGTATTAAAAAATTGGTTGTACTTTATAGGCCATTATATAGTGGCCATAAATATATTTCTATTGTTCTGCATTCTATGTTTGTTTTTTTCCTTTCAATTTATTTATTATAATCACTAACTGCTTAAGATCTGTATTACAAAGAGTTAAAAGATAGAAAAGTATGGAAGTTATACTTAGAACGTTAAACTTACTATAAAAGATGCTCTCATGTAAAAAGCACAATTTTCTTTCAAGGGTCGTACTCCTGGAAATTGCATTTGATTTTAATTTACGTCGCACTCTGAAGCAACACGAGAGCCATTGGTGACGGACCTCGCAATTTTGAACCGCGGTCAATTGACCAAAATGACACCTGAGCTGGTGCCTACATCTCCAAACTTCCACTCCGCGTCAACGGCTAGATTTACAACCTGTGAATCAGCCTCTCTACACGACGGGTCTTAAGTGGCATTATGTTTCAAACCCGTAACTCGACAACACCAGCCACGAGTTCGTGACCATGACCTTTTATCTGCTCCGTCCACATGCTCTTGGCTCGAGAGAGTTTTTAAAATCATGTGACAAATTTAAATTAACATTTAATGTCTGTTTCATGCCTTGGCGGACAGAATTTTCAGAAACAGATCTAAAATGAGTCTTAACTGTTTCCTTGGTGAAGTTCGTTGTCCGGGCGAAAGCGAGAATTCGTACTTGTCTAATTCCGACTCTGTTTAGGAGCAGCATTTTATATCTTATGTATCGCATTTCATATTGTAACTCATTAGGAAGAATATACGTCAGTGGATCGCTTTTCAAGAGTATTCTGGCAGAGATAGACACGCTGTATGTGGTCGTTAAAGGCGATGGTGTTGTCTGGTTGGTGACTTTTAACGATCTCTCACTTCTAATGAAGTCTCGACCTTTAAAGTAGTCGTCTGGTCATTCGGTCCCAGTCGTAAATTAAATCTCTTTTTACACTTCCCAGAAGGCAACCTTGCTTCTCTTCTCCGCTTACAACCCTCTTCAAAAAAGAAGTCCCTATCACTGAAAACTATCTTTGTTTGTGGACGCAGAGAGTAAAATGCGGATCACTCGAAATCATTTCTGCCAATCTCTCAACATTCCTCGTCCTTAACCCCATAAAGAACGGGAAGCGGACTGCTGACAGCGATGCACTATCGGCCAATCGAAGCACAGACAACAACGGGCCGTGTTGTGCTGGAAGGGTTCAGTGAGACGGCGTCACCACAAGTAGAGTTTCGAGTGCCGCGGCCAGTGAGGAATTAAAATAAACAAACATATGGCATGCCTGATAAGAACCATTTCGTTTGGAAGTAAAAAGAAGAAATTATTACAGGTTTTGGATCGAAAAAATTGCTTTTAGGAATTATCGTTCATTAGAAACGTATTTTTTTTTTTTTTATTTTATTTTATTATTATTATTTTTTTTTTATGATTTTATTAAATCTGTGTTTCTTTTCATAGTTAACACTAAATCTGAAAAAAGAAGTTTTGGTAGGAAATCATAAAATTTTTTTAAATGGTATGTCTTGTATATTAACCCTTTATCTACCGCATTATGATTTACTTCAATTTTTTTCATGCAATATTTTTTTTTAATCACTACATTGAAAATTAAGGGATATACATAAACAAAATACTCAACTTTGAGAAATTTAATTAGTTAGAGCTAATTAATTAATTAAAGGTATTCAACTTTAAAATTAATTATACACACTGTTCACTTAAAAGAAATAGTCGAATCGTTTCTAAGGTCTTCATTAACAGACAAAAAAAAATAATAAGACGCTTATCCTTTGACATTAACTATTTTTTCGGAACAAAAATGACAATCTTCGCTATGCGCTGAAAACGCCGTCAGGTGAAAACACAATTTTTGCTATAAAACTATTCGCCTTCCCCGCTAAAATACTTATCATAGAACCCGTGCTGCCATATATCTTGGAAGAGTAGATTTCAAAGAATATTCCTCCTAAGTATTGTGTCAGAATATTCGTAAAATTTTTTATTCTATGTAATTTTAAAGTGAGTGGTACTCATAAGTACCGTCGGTCGATAAAGAGTTAATAAAAATCACATTTTAGGATTGCTCAGATAATTTTCATTAATATTTTATAATCGTAATTATCAGGGGCGTAGCTTCCGCCGTATCAATGATACAGGGCCCTCAAGCTACGGGGGCCCCAACATGTGTAACCACAGTCCCACTAACAGGGCTCCCATTTTTAAAAAAGGACCTCGGAAAGAATTTTGATACAAGGCCCACTCTCAGAGCTAAAATACGCCAGTAATAATTATGTGTATTTCATGTGATTTTGTGAAAAATTTTGTAACATTAAATCACAAGCAGTCGATTTAAATTTGTATGGAAAAAGTGGTGATAAGTTTTAATCCCTCAGGAGGTTTAAAAAATTAAAATTTTAAAAAAATGTCGCTAAATTTTAAGGGGCAACGAAATTTCGAGATTTTGTATCATGTACTTCCTTTTGAGTCATTCGCACTCAGTTGGGAAAAAATTCCTACTTTATTAGTTATCATTTTGCAAATATTTACACACACTCGTGGTTGACAAATTGAGTTATCTATAAAATCTATAAGTCTATGTAAGAGATTTTCTAATCACTAAGCATTGCATGTGTTTGGAAAAAACTATCTTTACTTTGATAGCTAAATAAATTGATTTCCAGCAAGTTTCCTTCCAGCTTGATAGTTTATCTGAAACCTGTTGTCGTGTAGTTAGTTAATAGGATTGATTACATTTATGTTCTGTGAATAAAATATACTTCTCTTATGACGAGAACAACTGTGATTTTATTGTGCTCATTATAAATTTCGTGTGCTCTTTATAGTATAGTATTTTTGTAATTGTCTTCTCGAAGAATTAAAACAAACTATTTTGGCTGAAATACGTGTACACTATATCTTCATGATATTTCAACTTAAGAAATGTGAAAGAAATTATTAATTAAATTTTACGGTATCGAAAAATGAATGAGCTGCGAGGAAAATTAGCCAATTCTTTATGCAAGATAAGCCGTAAATCATTTAATAGTCTTAAATTAATATGATGTTTAGTGTTTAACTTTATATGTTTTTTCTTCGGTGTAATGCATCATTTGGAAATTTTTTGAACGAGGAATGGAAAAAAATATAGGAATTGTTGGGGAGAAAATATGAATTTTTTTCTATATTGCAGATAATCATTTCTAAAAATTGATTTCTAGAAATTTTGTCTTGGTAATAATATATATTAATATCTGCAGTGAAGAAAATTTTTTCAATATCATTGTACATGTCACTTTTTTAAGGAATAGAATTCGGTCTTATCTTTTCTTAGAACTATTTAACCGAATGGGCGGAGCTATATTTCCGAAGTGGAAACTATTATCCTTCCTGTCTGTAATAATAGATAAGTATACATTTTAAGAGTAAAAAAATTTTTTGTTTAATTTCATAGAAAGTGATTTAGGAAATAGTGTATTTAAAATTTTAAAAAAATAGCGAAATTTATATTCCAAACTTAAGCTAAATACTGAAAAAATTTTCAAGGTTTGTAATAATAAAAAACCGTATTGAACCTTGAAATAGTTTCACTGGTATCAACTTCTTAAATTACGATTCTTTTGTAATACTTTCTGAAAACTAACCCAAACGAAAATGCTATGAAACTGGTACGTTTTTTTCTGATTGTCCCAAAGAAAACTGAATTTCTCTCTTAACCAGATCTTCCCTCATCGAGGTCATGAAATTGTGTCAAAGCCGTAACGGACAGGTGTTGAAGGACCAAGTAATATTTTACGAATGTTTTGTAGTTGAATTTATGTGAGATTTTTTTAAGGTTGCCTCGGAAGTGTTTTTTCATCTTAAATCAGCGCTTTTCTTTATTAATTTTTTTCCTCCTCAATTCATTCATTTCAGCACAAATTATGCAAAAACACATTTATTGTTTTATCCAATGTTGTTCAAAAGAACTGACTATAATACTAGCCGTTATCACTGAGTATTTCATATTTTTTATGACTATATATAAGCAGGGATGTCTTAAGACATCCCTGCTTATATATAGTCATATAGTCAGGAGCCAACTGGGCCCAAGGCCCTCGGTTGGGACCTTGTTTTGTTCTGACTCATCCTTAATAAGATCATGATCCGGATAATTTTAATAGTCATTATTATTATTATTATTCCCATACTTATTCTCCGAAAAGCAGGGAATTTCAAACTACATGCCAACTGGCAAAAGTGGCAAGACTGTATTGTTATGGGATGACCGTTGTCCATGTCTAGGCCTAGGCCTATTACTATAAACCAGTGGGTCTTCAAACTTTTTCAACTCCCTGAACCCCTAGAACTTGAAGGTGCTTTCGTGGAGCCCCTAGAACTAGAAAGTGTTTTCATGAAACCCCGTTCCATACACATACTTTGAAGAATATATCTCAAAACTATATATATAACACATTTTTCAAGTAGACCAACATGTTATTGGCATTTTATGTAAAAGCAATTAAAAAAAAGTATTGCATTTATTATTAAAAAATTCTAATCTAATTTTTTAATAAGGTTTACTTTTCAATAATAGTAATTTGTAAATCATGTGTCACCTATCCATGCATTATATTTAGTAACTGAGATATGTGCTTGCTAGTCTAGGCTTTGAGATTAAATACAGTCGCATTACATATTCTAAGTTTTAATTTGCTTTTATACTTTTTTTTTTTTTTTGGTAGCCACGCGTTGAGAAATATGTTTCACTTAAACACAATGTTCTGAATGATATTGAAATGTTTCTAGCTGTTTGAGAAATCCCTTGTATTTTTAATGAATTTGCAACCTAAAATTTAGAAGCTGTTCTTGTGTGTTTAAATTTAGATTTTAACATCAACCCTGTTGATATGTTGCTCCCTTTCCTTCATTATAGGTGTAGTTTTCCACATATGTAAAAATGTGCAATTTCCATTAGAAAGCTATATAGTTTTGCAAGATATTGTACTAACTAACGAGTAAAAAATTATCCCGTGGAACCTGAAATAGTAAACAATAGAATATTCACAATCTAGTAGGAAGTATATAGATAAAGATAAAACGCGCGCGCACGTTTTAATATTCTTTTATTACATTGTAATAAAAGTGTTGCAAAATAAAGTTGTTATATATAAATAAAATTTGAGTTTTAATGAAAAGGATAAGCTTTTTAAGATACTTGTAACTTACAAACTTCATAGAGAAAGTGAAATCATTTTTCATACATGTTTATTTCTTCTCGAATTTTTCATTGTGACTCGTGGAACTCCTGGGTATGCCTTGTGGAACCCCAGGGTTTCATGGAACACAGTTTGAAGACCACAGCTATAAACAATCATTCAACTCATTTAGTCGAAATGCGGCCATCTGTCAAGCCGCACTGTGAGTCGTGCACGTTTATTATTTTCAAATTACCGTTTGAATGAGTATTTGACAACACATGCTTAGTATATACTGTCCTACTCTTAAAGATTTCGGTTAGGGCCTACTTTTGAATAGGGACCCAGGGCCTCAAAAAATCTTAAGATTTCTCAGGGCCTCTAAGAGACTTAAGACGTGCCTATATATAGGTCCAGATCCGGGCCTTCCCCCCCCTCCTTGTGTGCGCCACTGGCATGCATTATGGTAGTAATAATTCATCAAGATAAAAGAAACTTTACAAAGATAATGCCTGCTTTATTCGAAACCAGATTTATGCAAAAATATAAACTTCAACTGTCATTTTCATGGTGGAATTTGATATTGAAATACCTGTTTCTATCGAACTGTTCGGAGGACCTGGTTCAGGGTCACAATTCACATTCAGACTGCTTAGACGAGCTCAAATGTCTGTGTCAGATGTCAGTTACAGTGATGTCAACTCCGCTAGTCGTACACCCTGGACAGTCTGGAATGTTCATTGTTTTCTAAATGGTTTCACAGTCATTACTTTTATTATATCTGGGTGTATGATACCAATATTTCTCTCTCTCCTTTGTTATCAGCGCATGATATGGTAAATCATATTAGGCCATGGCCTGCTTGCGAACTTTTATGTTGAATCATTTGGGGAAGAGTTGTATCTAATTTCCTTACCTACTTGAACAATATAAACTATTTTTGCTGACGAAATAAAATAAAATTTATTTATCTATTCCGATCTTGTACTCAGTATTAAATACCTAAGTTCCAATGCTATATCAAGGAATTATTTTTTCGTGGATATTTTTTGTATTTTACTATTCAGTTTAAGGAATTCTAGAAAGATTTTTAAAATGATTTGTTCAAAATAATTTTTTTAAGGCTTTAATCGTTTGAATCAAGACATTTCATTTCTTCCCCCTTCATATAGGTATACACACAAATTATAATATTTTCTTTTTGTGGGTGTGTGTGGGCTTGCCATATGTCCGGGATTAGTCCGTACAATGCTTGTTTTTTTATGCTGTCCAAGATTGCAAAAATGTCCGGGATTTTGAAATTTTATGAGTGGCGAGAATCTTTTTAGACATATGTTCAACTTTCCGTTTTTTAACACTCTTTGCGGCTGGGCATATTTAACTAATGTAGGTTCTGAAATTGAAGGCTAATTCTATCTCAACGCAACAGGAGTACATATTTTAACAACTAAATTAAGTTTACTTCAGGAATGAAAAACACTCAAATTTATACCATCTCTTGCCAAAGAATCGCTATGCATTCCAAAAGAAAATTTTAATGTTCATAAACTAAAATTCTTCACTATTATAGACAATTTTTTTATGTTTCTGGAATCCAATACTGAGAGTTGTGGCGAACCAGTTTTGATGAAGTTAGTAAGTTTCTCTCAAAGTTATTTTCACGAATTGAAATTGCCTGGTTTAATTTAGAAGAGAGTGCACAAAAATTGTTAACGAAATTATAAAAGATTCCATAAATATCGAGGACCTATTTGATAACAGCACATTGTTGAACCACGTAATTCAAAACCTAAGGATAGGTTGTGGTTTAAGATCTAAAAAAGTACCAGATACTATTAGAAGAGGCGTAGAAATCAATTTTTAATTTGTTTTAAGAGATTGATATTTCATGTTGCAATATTTCTAGAATGGTTGGGTTTCGATGTCTTTGTTCGAGACATCTACTTCAGTTGAGAGTTTTTTCAACTATGGAGAAAGAGAGAAAGAGTTACATTAACGTCGCACTGTAAAGCAACACGAAGGCTGTTGGCGACGGATCTTGTTATTTTGAACCTCGGTCAAGTGATCAGGTGGCACCTGAGTTGGCACCCCCTTCTCCTAAATACCACGTGGCCGCGGTAGCCGAGTGGTATAGGTATCGGATCGTGGCTTGCCTTGTTACGAGTTCGAGTCCAGTACCACTAAAGACCCGCCGTGTAGGGCAGCGATGCACGTTAAATCTGTCGAGAGCTGAAACGTCCTCCCGTTGGTGTAGTGTGGTAGTTAGGAGAGGGGGTGCCAGCTCAGGAGTCGTCCACGTCACTTGACCAAGGCTCAAAATTACGTGGTCCGTCGCCAAAAGCCCTCGTGTAGCTGAACAGTGCGAAGTTAATATTCAATCAATCTCCAAAATACCACACCATCTGGAGGACATTGATTGATTTAACGGGCCTCGCGCCCCTGCACATCGTGGATCTCCAGTGGCACCGTCAACTATGGGGAACATTAGTTATGCGGAAAGAAAGTAAACTTCCAGTATCTATTGTTAAACATCTGCTACCGCCCATCCACTATAGTGGTTTGTGACGCTGACTGCGGTGCCGTAAGGGCCTGGGTTCGAATCCCGGAGAAGGCATGGATGTTTGTAAATGTATTGTGCCTTCGCGGCATGTGGGTACTCTAAATAGCCGCAAGTCCTCTCGTGAGGTTGGTGGAAGGAGAAGAGAGGTGGGAGGCCCCTGTCCACTTCCAGGGTGTTCTCCATCAAAATTGGGGAGGGGGAACCGAGCAAAATCGTACTGACTTCTGCATGGTGCTCAAAGTTAAGGCAAACGATAGGCGTAAAATTCTAGCCCTTAGCCGCGATGAATTTTGTGGACCTTGATCTGATGTTACTGTCGATCAGGTGGCATAAGCAACAACAACAAAAATCTGCTGAATGTTAAAATTAATTCAGAGAAATTACTTGTTGTAAGTGTTGTAGTGCAATTAAAGCAAACAAACCATTCCTTCAAAAGTCATGTCTAGAGAAAAATACAACCGAATAAATAAAGTTTAATGTTTCAGTAAACTGTTAAGACATTAAGCAATTTTAAAAATATGCCTTGGGTTGGAGGCCCCTTCCCTAAATATATATGTTTTGATAAATGTGCATTTTTTCTGAAAAACAAGGAAGTATACTCTATCAAGTTCTGACAAAATGGGTATCGCTTAACGACGAACATTCCATTTGTTGAAAGAAATTGACGCATGATATGACGTCACATCAACTCTCTGTGGCAGATTCGGCCGAGTCCCCGGGCACACTTTTAAGAGAAAAATGGTGTCCCGGCAAAAAAGAAAAAAAGTAAAGCGATAAAAAAACGAGATAAAAAACGCGTGAAAAATATCGTTCCGCGAAATAAATTGCGGGACGAGAAATTGCTAAGGAACGATCTAGAGATAGCGATTCATCTCATCTTAATCGAAGAGGGTATTTTTGTAACCTCCGAGGCAACGTTATTACTTTTCTTATCTCTCTCTTGTCAAACTGAGTGGATATGTCACAGCTGTTGTTTGTTTACTGTGCTTATTAAATAATGCCGCTTATTATCTCTCTTTTCTAAAAGGAAATATGTTTTTGTAGTCATCTTTCATCACTAACGTTTCTTCACTCGATTTTCTCAGCGCCCCGTGGCGGAAAAAAAAATGATATATATTCCATCCCGCCTGAAGATTAAATGGGGAAAAGGAGAAAAACCAAACTTTTAATAGTTTTTAGATAAAAACACACTCGAGCGGTTTTTTTTAGGATGGCATTTGGGAATTAATATATTTTATGCTACTTTAAGAGTACGTACTAATAAATTAACACTATTTTTTTTCACAGAAAAGGGAGAGAAAAAAACTTTCGACATAGTATGAGCTGCTGTGTAATTGAGACTCTTTTCCGTATTTCACAACGCGTATCGAATACTGCTCCAGAAATGGGTGCGTCCATGGGCGTTCTCTCTTACGTTATTTGCTAGTTTATGTCACATAAAATGTATTTATTTCACTGATTGCTCATAAAACCCTGCTCTAAATTCCATAAAGATGCATCGTTGAAAATATACATTAATCGAGAGAATGTCTTATCTGTTTGTATAATTGAGTCTGATGATTGTACAATGTCCTTAGAAAAATATGACTTGACATTTCTTTCCGTGGGAAATTATTTAATATTCTGGGAAAAAAAGAATAAGAAGAAAAAATTATTTATTTAGGGAGCTATTTATGGCGCATAAATATTTGTTTCTCTCATATTAATTAATGGTGGAAAAATGAAATTGTTTTCGACAAGTCTGGGCAATGATTTTTCAGTATCCATCTGCCATCTTCTGCTGAAAAATGTGATTGCTTTCGCTGTGCTTCCGGTTTTTAAAAAGAAAAGAGAATGTACTTAAAAAAGAATTTTCACCCAAAATACTTTTTATGTTTGTGGAAGACTGATATCTTGATATGACTGTTTAGTTCTTACATTCGTTAACTTGACAAAATTTTAAAATATATCTAAAAAATTTTAAGAGAAGGATGTAAACTTCCGGGGGAATTTTATTTCTAAATAAACTCATTAAAATAATGAGAAAACTAATGTAATCAAATTTGAAATCCCCCGTGTAAAGAAGTCAACAACGTCACCTAAAAGGACTGACAGAGACTTTTTCAGTTTAACTCCAATCTTGGAGTTAGCCGCAGCTATATGTTTTGAATGCAGCCATCTTCCCCGATATTATGTTTTGTTTGTGTGCATGGGCGTCTTAAGACTTCTTGAGGCCGTGGGCACCTACGTACCTAAATGTAGTCCCTGGGCCCCTACTCAAAAGCAGGCCTTGGGCCAAACATAAATGTAGGCCCTGGGCTCCAATCTAAAAGTAGGTTCTGGTCCCCTACAAAAATTTAGTCCCCACAAATCACCCTTAAAAATAGACAGTAGATAACATACCTTGTCAAATACTCGTACAAACAATAACTCGAAACAAATAAATGTGCATGACTTACAATCGCACAAACCGACTCGATTAGCTGCCGCCTTTTGATTGAAGGAGTAATGATGGTGTATGGTGGTAGGCCTTGACCTATACATGGACAATGGTCATGACCTGTAGCCAGTTGACATATCTTTTAGAAGAAGACAACCGGAAAAAACACTTGACTGTTGAAATATTAGAATCATTATCTTCTTAAGGCTGAGTCAAGACAGAGATCGAGGCCCCACTGTGACCGAGGCCCTGGGCCCGAGCCCAGTTGGTCCATATCCCTGTTTGTGTGTATGTTTAATTTGTATGTATTAATTTTCTGTGTTGTGAATAAATATAAATATATTTATTATTTGTGAATAAATATAAATATATAGCCAGCCGTGTCAATATACTTCATCGCTACCGAAAGAAATGCCTCATGTCCACGAAGAAAGAATAGAATGTTGTGCAACATGTTTTTATTCAAAGTCTGTTAGTCCGTTAGGGGGCGTTGTTGGCTCCTTTACGCCCACAAAAACCATACGTACTTTACGCGTATGTCATGCCATATAATTTTATTTATTACATTAATCATATAAATTGGTTTCAATATATTTTACTTGTGAAAATTTTTTGGACTATAATTTAAAAATTGGTTTTTTAGAAAATTGAATGAAGTCTTTGAAAACAACTATGCATGTCAAAAATTTGGAATGATAGACAATAACTAAAAAATTACTTAGCACAAACATATTTATAATAATACATTTTAATGGGTTATTTGCGTGTATTATAAACTTGACATTGTTTCATTCAATTCCTACTATCCTCCTATTCATACAATTCCTCCACAATCTCTATATTTCATTACCTTCGTGGAATTTTCAATCGTTAATAAAATACATTTTGTATACATGATTATTTTGGATAACAATACAATATAATTTAATTATAATTAATAAAAATTAATTGGTTAAAACTAATTATTTAAAGAGTTACAAATACAGCCACGTTGGCATCATTTTTGGCGACTTGTGTCAAAACTTGAAAAAGTTTTTTTTCTCGCGTTTTAAAGCATTCAGTTGAACTGAAATTTTATATACACGATTGTTTTGGATGACAATACGATACTTTAATGATAATGAATAAAAATTAATGACCACTTAATGTTGTGATTCTGTCCTATGTATATACATAGTTATATTAATTGTAACTATTTAACAAAAAGCAGCTAAAACAAAATTTTTCTTCGTTGATCTAAGTAGGAATTGACTTAAACAATTTTTTTATATTACTTGTTTTTTTAATATTCAATTTTCTAAGTATGTTTTTTTTAATTACTAGAAAAAGGTGATAGCGTGTGTAAAAAAAAAGGTGTATGAATTTTCATTTCTTTAAACGAAAATATCTTTAAATAAAAAAAGATCAAGAAAATTGTGCCATCTGAATAGTGCCTGCTGTATTATTTCGGATAATGTTTGTAAACTTTTTTTTAAATCGGAAACGACTACAATATCTCATTGTCTTGCGCATTACAGTTTCTCTCTCCCTATCTTTCTCTATTTATTCTGCGAATGCTAAGAATGGAGTTCATTAAGAGTTTCGGATCAACCACGTTACAGCGGACTTAAAAAAATTACTTCAGAAAAAGTCTTCCTCTGTAGATGCCGACTTTTCGAGCTCAGCCCCCCTCCCCTACCCTAATCAATTTCATTTGTTTTACATCTCTGTTTTGCATTCTATTCTCGGAGATGTCATTGACCGCCGTCCCCTCTTGCAACAATCGTCTGCCGTCTCGAGAATCGAACGTTTATGTTATGTCTTTTTTTTATGGGGCGAATGCATTTTCGCGACGCAGTGATTATTTATTTAGCATTCTGTTTTCTGACTGGTTATTGTCTGCGTTCTGGCTGGCTACGACGATTGCACTTGTTAAAAATTGTAAAAGGTACTCACTGCTAGTATTGGGAATGCGATGAGTAATACAGAAAGTATCCGGAAGAATAAAAGATATGTGACTTGCATTTATTTGTCTTGGAACAGAAGTCGAATTAGGAAACCGTTTTTGAGACGTTGTGTTTGAACATTTTTTTTTCTCTCGTGTAATCGGGATTTATTTTCGGTTGTTATACAAAAGTCTTTTTTTTTATGCCGAGATTGTTTTCCTTTTTTCAAAAGAAAATTAAAAAGTGATTGAATATTCTTTTTCCCCCAATAGTTGCACTCTAATATCGGAAGCAGAGGTAAATGTCTGGGCACTTTCATGGTCCTTGTATTCTCTTCTAAATGGATAGAATGAAATTCACTGAATTAGCTTCTTAATTTTTTTAAGTCGTTATCACTCGAAGTCTTGTTGTTGTTACTTATTCCGCCTAATCGACAGTAACATCAGATCAAGGCCCACGAAATTCATCGTGGCAAAGGGCTAGTTGTACGCCTGTCGTTATCCGTAGCTTTGAGCACCATACAGGTGACAGTACGATTTTTATTTCCACCCCAATTTTAAGGGAGAACGCCCTGGGGGTCAGAGGTCTCCCACCTGTAACTTCCCCTTCCATCAACCTCACGAGAGAACATGTGGTTCGACGGATATTTAGGGGTCCTATGCCACAAAGGCACTATACATTTACTAACATCTATGCCTTTTCCGGGATTCGAACCCAGGCCTTGCGGCACGCGAATTCTTGGAAAGCTCAAGACCATTATGAACCAAAATCCCTCGACAAAAAATTTAAGCAAATTATTACAAACATATATCGGGTGAGCCAAAAGTTCGTTTAAACTTTAAAAACTCGTAAAAAACGAAATAAATTATAAAGAAGCGCAGTTTACAAGGAAGGACTCACAAGGAAATTGGTGTGTTATCTGAAATTAAGCTTCATGCAGAATGGCGCACCTCCATACAATGCCATTCCAGAAAAGGATTGTTAATGACTATCTTTTGTGAAGACTGTGATTGCTCGAAGTTGCAAGATTGCATGGCTACCATGTTCACCCCACCTCACTTCGGTCTTCTTCTGGTTGTGGGGCTATTTGAAATAACTTGTGTACTATTTATCCCCTTCAACATTGGCCGATGCGTCGTGAGGTTTTGCAATTCATACCGATATGTTGCATTTAGCTGTAACGAGCGTTGTGAGCCACCTTACTTGCGACGGACAATGTTCTGGAGGTCATGTTGAACAATTGATATTGCAAGAATAAATTAATGGAGTGTACTTTGTTGTGTGTCTTGTATATTGTGTGTTTCGGATCTTCAGCGGTAATATTTTTAGCTAAAAATGTTTTTGCTGCTAAAGAAATCCGCTTTCCGCCCTTTCTTGCAAACGGCACTTTATGAACTTTTCTTTCTCTTTTACGAATGAATTTTTAAAGTTAAAACGAATTTTTGGCTCACGCAGTACATACTGCAGCTTTTAATGTAATTGACTGCTTGATGTAAATCATCACAAAAAAATTAGTGTTGAATTGGGGATCCTGTCCCAATTTGAGCATGGAAAGCAAAATATAGCTGTGAGTGCCTTGTCGTGGGTAAAGAAAATAGGCGATATTCCATTCATGTACCATTTCAAAAATTTCCCAAGACTATAAAAACAGATTTTTTCCAGCCAGGGATGTTTTAAGACTCTTTGGGGCTCTGGGCCCAGAGAAATCTTTTTTAGGCCCTGGGCACCTATGCAACAGTAGGCCCAACCTGAGGCAGTATATGTCATACATTGTCAAATACTCTTTTAAACGATAGTGTGAGACAAATAAACGTACACGACTCACAATCTCAAAAACCTAGGCACAAACTTGCTCGGCCGATGGCCGTTATTAGACTAAATGAGTTGAATGATTGTTTATGGTATTAGGCCTAGATATGGGCAACGTTCATCACATAATAATACAGTCTTGCCACTTTTGAAAGTTGACATGCAGTTTGAAATTCCCTGTTTTATTAGAGAATATGTACGGGAATATTATTTGGCCACATTAAAAGTATCAGGATCATGATCTTATTAAGGCGGAGTCGAGAATAAAACGAGGCTCCCACCGAGGGTGAGGCGCGAGCCCAGTTGGCCCATGCCTTAAGACGTCCATGTTTTCAGTAATATGAAAAATTTCACAGAAATTTTAGGGGTGTTCTAATCCCTTAGAACTCAATCTCCCTCATGGGCATATTCTTTTGTCACTATCCCCCTTCTCACTTCCAATTCTTTTTCTTTCTTTCTTTCTTTCTTTTTTTTTTAAATCTTCACTGTCAGGTGTTGTGTCGAACGCACTATTCATAAGAAGCTGGAAATTCTTCTATTGTCGAAATCACTCGTTCGAATATTCGAAAAAGCTTATTTATCTCGCGCCGATAACCCTTTCTGGATAAGATAAGACCTATGGCCGATTTAACGAACGTTCTTCGAAATCTTTTTTGGTTATACTTAGAAAAGTGTTATCGAACGATGAAAGGTAATTAGAGGAGCTATCGGAATCCGTCCTCATCGAATTTGCATGGAACTGCTAGAGAGCAAGGGTTATCTGCCATAGTCATGGAGACTAGATTTATTTTATCATTTTTCGTTCTGATAAAAGCACGCGTTCCACAAAAGTTGGCTCTGTTGGTAAAATATACATTTCTTAGTATTTTAGAAGAATATTTTTTCATTAAGTTGTGTGTGTGTGTTTGTTAAAAAGTATCTGAAAGCTTTTTCCTGTTTGATAAGAAATGTGCTTATTTTTTTTACTGATGTTGCTTTATAAAACATAAATTAATTAACTACTCGACTAAAACAGACTGGTTAAAGTGCTTAGTGTATAACTATCTCTCCTCTTTATCCTTTATTTTAATCGTATTGATTTATGTCAGTAATCTCTTTCACCTACTCTGAAATCAAACTAATAGTCTTATACATGTTTGCCGATTGCGTTATCGAGATGGTTTATCTTTTTTTTTAAAAGAAAAAATATTATATAATTAGGTTAAGAATCGGCGTCTGGACTTTTCCACATGCTTAAGTTTAATTTATGTAAATAAGTTTAAATCTCGTCTATTCCATTGAATATTCTGAAGCGAATTAATGATGAAAATTTCTGTTAAGTGGTTTTGAAATTTCAAGGTTTTCTGTTTTTGTAAATTTGAAACAAATAACAGAAATAATAACGTATTTATTCCATTTTTTGTACTTTATATGTACATGTCAAACTCTTTTTTAGTAATACATTTACATTTTCGCACTATTGAGCTATGCATTAAAGTTTGTATGTTAAGGTAAAATCACGAGCTGACAAATTCACATTTGCTTCAAAAGGAATATTAAATAGATATCCATTGAACATCCCATCATTTCGACAAAATCAATAAGTAGGAAATATACCGAACGAATAGTTATGTCTATTTTTATATGCTTCATACTACTAGATTCAATTTTACAAAATTTTTTTGTTCAGATTCGTTTGATTATCCTTAATAAATAAACCAAAAATTTTAATTAAAACAGAATAAAAAAATAAAATTTAAATATAGATTTTTTTTACTTACCGAGTATTTTACCTCAAAAATGATGTCTGCAAAGAAAATAATAAAAGTTAGTTTTATTTTGCAGTTATCATTAAAAAAAAGTAAAGAGCTCGAAAATAATATAACGGGATTTGGAAAGTAATAAAAAAAATTTTTTTTTTAATTCTTAACTTTGAGAAATCTGATTTCTTTCTGTGTAGAGTTAAAATTTAACGGCTGTCTTTGCTTATAAAGTTGAGGAATATGACTCCAATTTAAAATATTTGTTCGGATATAAATATACTCCAACATCAATTTATTCTGCCTTTGCTATCCTATAGAAAGAAGCATATTTCATCACAGTCCTTATTTTTATCCGAGTTGAGCCATTTTTTTCCTGAGATAAAATGCTTTGCATTTTTTCCCCCTATACCAGGGGTGGCGAACCTTTTTGGATCAACGTGTCATTTTTTCTTTAAAAAAAAGTGTTTAATGGGGTATAGACGTGCCGACAAATAATTTTGACTTGTGATTTTTGGGAAAATAGTAAAATTAAATACTAACCCACTCAAAACTCTTTATTTACTTTTAAAAATTACATTTTGCACTGTATAGCAGTAATTGTTTTGGATATACGTGTAATTCAAATTAAAGTAACATTAGTGTGATTTCTGTTGTTGCCGATCAGATGACAAATAACTTGCATTAGGATTGTAAAATGTTACTTTTAGCAGAACACATGCTGAATCAGAGTCATCTGCCAAATGGTTTTCTAAGTGAGTCTTAAATGTGATTCATCTCTGAAAATAATCAATCTTGGGCATAGGTAGATGAAAATATGGTTAAAAAAGCACGAGCTAGCTTCTTCAAACAGTTAGATGTATCTGGAATCGAATTGCATGTTTCCAAAATTTCGTTACTGACATTTTTACTTGTATTGCTTGTTAATTTTCTGTTTCAATCAATTCCAACATTTTTCTTGTTTTAATAAATTTTTGAATCCATATTGAATTAGACCGGTAATCGAGCACAGTTGCATTTCAAATTCTTCAATTTCTTCCAATCAAATTGGGACAAGTTCAGTTTATCAAATGAAGTCACATCACAGAGTACACAGTAATTATGGAAATAAGTTCTTGAATAACTTTTTCTTCGTATGATTTTTTCAAGATCGGGAAGTACTAGTAGCTTCTTGTAATAATATCGTTTCTGAAAATATGCAATTTAGCGTTAAAAGCATTGAGATCCCTCTTGAAGATAATATTTTTTATTTGTGTCTTGAGGCTTTTTACATTCGATTATCTGAAATGGTGGCATTTGTCTGTCAAAACTCGACTGATCACTCGCGTTTATTCGCAATACTTCATTGTAAATTTTATTTTGAACTAAAATGCTAACCGTTTTGAACGTAGACGTTCCCAAGTAATTGTGTCGCGTGCCATTGGCTCGCCATCCCTGCCCTATACCGTAATGAAAAAAAATGAGCTTTTTTCTTTACATGTCAAAAGGAAAAATTAATTATCAATGGAATATTTTGAAATTTTAAAATCACCATATTATAGACAGATCAGATATTATAGACAGATGAATCACTACGTTGCAAATTTTGATGAACATTGCGTCATTTTTCTATCTGAAAATGTGCTTTTAGTACCAGCTCTCCTGCATTTGGCGAGGGCAGCCGTAAGAAGAAGAAAAAATCAAATATTCTAAATTTACTGAAAGAAACCTGAACATTTTTCGAACTGCGAAGTTCATATATCTGATTAAAATTATGTGGCTGCTGCAACCTAGTGGTCTAGGTCCCGGACTCGTGACGTTGGTGTGGTGTGGTAGTTAGGAGAGGGGGTGCCAGCTCAGGTGTCGTCCACGTCACTTGAACATGGTTCAAAATTACGTGGTCCGTCGCCAAAAGCCCTCGTGTAGCTGAACAGTGCGACGTTAATATCCAATCAATCAATCAAACCCGGACTCGTGACCATCGTGTGATGAGTTCGAGCCTGGGCCGCTGAAAACCCACCGTGTAGAGGCAGTTGCACGTAAAATCTGTTGGGGCTCAAACGTCCTCTCGTTGGTGTGGTGTGAACGGTAGAGAGGGGGTGCTAGCTTGGTGTCGTCCTCGTCACTTGACCATGATTCAAAATTACGAGGTCCGTGATCAAAAGCCCAAGTGTAGCAGAATGGGGCGACGTTATAATATTCACTTAAACTGTTTAAAATTATCAATTTTTGAATACATTAAATGACGTTCTTTAAAACTTTAAATTTAGATTTAATTTTTTTTTTATTCGTTAGGGAATTGTGATAACTGCCAATTATGACGATGCTTATTAAAATATCTTCTAGAGATAACATTTTACATGTTTTTAAATACAATCGTTGCAGATTACGATCCGGAGGAGTAAGCTGTGAATAAATCTTTATAAAAATATGCAAATTCCGCGAATAAAACCTTTTTAAACTTTGAAATAGAGTTGTGTAGAATATTTATCATTTTTGTTTAGACAGAAGCAAAATAAAACACGTCTTTGTTCTCCTCTCGTAATTGATTGTATTCTTCCAGACACACATGCCCTTTTTCTTCACTTCTACGAATAATCAAATAAATTTCTAGTGTATTAAGAAGTAATTTTTCTTGAGTGTTTAAACAAAACTCCATTTTCTATTTTTGCTATTTTGTCTTGATGTTTTTTTTCAATACAAATGATGAAAAAGTTAAATGAAATAATAATGAATGAAATACGAATATTTTATAATAATTTATTTGTAATATTTTAATGAAAAATAGAATATTTTATTGATTTCTCAATTGTAGTTACTTCAAGCCATGCATACGGAAGAAATTCACCTCGTTTATAAACATCTTTTGTTTTTTTATCCAGATATATATAGTTTTATTTAAAATTAGTATTTAAAATCAATATTTTCTCCTGTTTTTTCCAAAGATTAGGTATAAGATATAAGACAAAAAATTAGTTTTAAATTTTTTAGTTTTAAAAATTTTGTAAATAAGAGAAAATTTGGCTAATATTTTTTAAAAAAATATTTATTAAAATGAAAAGAAACCTCTTGTTAAATTTTATATTTGCTTAATCAAATCTTTTAACATATTTTAAAACCTGTCTTAAAATTTAATAAAAATTATTATTTTATAAAATATCAATGCATATAATTTTTTTTATGTTTTATATCTTATGTGTATATGTTGTTGAGGCCCCACCTTCCTATTTTTAACCCATTGAAACTTTTTTTCATAATAAGAATGCCTAAGAGATCATTAAATATCGCAGTGCTTTTTTTCTGTTCTTTGTAGCATCTGTAACGAATCTTTGAATATCTAGAAATCTTTAAATTGCCTTTATTATAAAATTCCGTTATCTTCACAAATTTTTTCAATGTTTATAGAACATAAATGTGTTTTCATTTGATTTATACATTAATGTGGTACTCAGAGCAGTGTATTATTTTCATGTGTGTTTATATTTAGTGAAAGTGCAATTTTAATTTTTTAAATAAAATGCTTATAACATGCAAAAAGTGTAAACACTATTGCTCAATCATATTTTTAAAAAAATCTGGGTATCTTTACTTAGATAACAATGACGAGCAAAGACAAATTATAAATTAAGTAAATATGAAGTTATATTTTAACATAACTCAGTGGCGCGACAACCCATAAAGGCCAAGGCATACTGTGCACAACTCAGTATACGCGACCTTGTGCCCTGAGGTGCATGAACAGATATTCCGGTCAAGTGGTCAGTTTGATGGGAAACCCTCTGTGTTCAGTTCCCAAGGAAGCTTGGTACTAATTTATCGACCCACTGATGGGATGAAAGGCTGAGTTGACCTTGCCCAGCCCGGGATTTGAACCTCGGACCTTGGTGTGGAAGCGCGATGCACTAACCACTCAACCGCTGGGCTTCAACATTTAAAATATTTCAATATTAAATTATTGGTGATTTAATTTGTTCAGAGATATAGTATATATTCCAAATTCTTTCAATATAAATCCTCCGTAAGAACATTCTCATATATCAAAAAAAATTATTCTTTTTTAATGTATAAAATTGTGTAAACCAGGGGTTGTCAACCACAATTGACCTTGCGGGCCATTTCGGAAAAACGTTATAATCCCGCGGATTGCGTTTAAAAATTATAATCCTTAAATTTGATTTGAACCCATTCCAAATATTTATCGGAGTGAAAATTAATAACAGAATGAAATATTATTATTGTTTCCATTATTTTTCATGCGTACAGACATAGATGAAAAAATAATTATAATGCAATGATCAAATAATGTTTCATTTATTTAAATAATGAGGTATTTGTTTCTCGATTCTTTCACTTAGTTTTTGTACGTCCATCTCAACGTGTGTATTTACATATCCTAATTGATGTTACAAGATTTAGCGCGATTTATGTTTCATAAATTTCGTTTTCGAAAGGAACGATTCGCAGGTGTAAGTTGAAAAAAAGCTACAGGAACCAAGAGTGATGCTGCGGCGTATCGCTGAAATGCAATACTGTCCACTTCTAAGTATCTATAAAAACAGAAGCAGCGTGATAAAATGGAAAAATAATCATGGGATTTATTTGGAACAAAACATTGCACTAAAAACAAAAATATTGCACAAAGTGGGCCACCCCTGGTGTAAACTATTGCCTGTTTGTTCTTATAAATTGTTTGGAAAAGAAAATAGTTACATTAAAAATATATTTGATTCGTAGTGCATTGTCGAATTAAAAAAAAACAACTATATTTTGTATTGATTTCATCCAGTTGCGTGCCACAGTGTTTTCCTGCGTGTTTCGAATGGCTGATCAGTGTACGACGTCTCGTTCGAACCCTTTCATTATGGAACATTTTTCCCGCCAATTTTCCTCGAAAACGCTTGTTCCGAACTATTGCAGCCAGATTGCGAAATATTCTCTCCGTTGCGGTTTGCCATTGGCTACTTTCTGAGTCACCTGAGCGCTCCGACCAGACACACACCTCCCGAGCTGTGCCAATAAACTGCGTGTGCGTGTCCGAACTGCAAATTTTATTTCCCGTCTGTCAGCAGAACGTAAAATTTTTATTTTCCGCGTCGTCGATAATTTACTACGTAACTGTGTATTCTTCAGAGAATAATAATTTGTAGATTTTTTCCTCGGTGTTCTCAGAAGAACCATCTTCTACTTGTTATTCCAGCTCCATAAAAATTATTCATTTTTATTTGTTATTATTTTTTGCGGAGTCATTAAGTAGCGACAGTGGCCATCGTCAATGCTAATCAGTTTGTAATGAGTGCCGTTTGGAAATTGCTAGCTTTTTCGAAATGTTTGTTTTGATAGATGTTTTACCAAATATGGCGCCGATAGGTATTCTGTAGTGGGGATGGCATCTTCGGAGTAAATATTTTTAAATCGTATCTTTTTGCCACGAATAATTTCCCCTTGGCCACTGAAATTGCATCACTTTAGAATTAAATTTTTTAAGATGGCAACACTGTATCTCTTAATTGCAATCGATTTAGAAAAAAATTAAATAAATAAAAGATAAATTAATAAAAATGGTAAATTTTTAACATGGGTTACATTGGTAGGACAATAATATGTAAAATAGAATACATATATATTTTAAAACATTTTGTTCAGTAATCTTACTTTCGTAGATCGAATTTTTACGATTTGCGTACAGTTTTAATTGCCTTTTTGATCGAGAATGTAGAGCTGGGGAAAAAAAATATGAATCTCACTTGCGATTTCTGAGTTGCAAATCGAGGTTCTATATTGATTGATAGATTTCAATAAAATGCCCTTAAAGGTTTATGGAAGAGAATCGATATAGATGTTATTTATTGAAAACAATTTAGGAATTTTAAGTAGCAATGCACCTAACTGTGAGAACAAAAGAAAAAAAATTGGTACTGCAGAAATGGAAACACTTTATAGTTTTGAATACCTTATTGTAGTACGTTGGATCAAATGCCATGAATACTGCACATGCGCAAGGGCGCTGTTTTATTCGAGGTGGATATCGTAAAACAAGAATACATATGAAATACTATGAATTGTAATTTTAGTTCAACTACGCTTGGATTTATTACTTCCTCAAACTGCTTCTCAAAGTTTGCCAGAAAATAACAATCTATTTTTTTTTTAATGTACTAGAAATATAAATACAAAATGTTTTGGTTTTTAATGCTTTTATTTTTAAAGCATGTGGAAATTGAAAGAAATTCATGCAGGAGGCACATTTAAATATTAATTTTCACTTGTCTAAATAATAATAGCTTGTCCCATTTATTAAGACGTCGTACGTTTGTTCCAGAAGTATCTTCAAAGCAGTTTCACACTGATTTCTTGCTTAAACGTTATAGTAGTAGACCCTTTAATTTAGGTCAATTATACTGTATCGATTTTTTCATTTTCTAACATGGCCTTAATGAGCTGCTGGAAAGTATACACCATTTTTTATTTCAAGCGTGCAAAAGAGTGAAAAAATCTATGGAGATCAACTGAATGAGTGTTTTACTGTAGGAAAGAAAGGAACATTTTTAAGTAGTATAAGGCTTTATTCAATAATTGTAAAAAAGTACGTTGTGTGAAAAGGCATATAAAAAAAACTATTGGTATCGTACAAAAAAATCTGAACTATAAGGAAAAGTTTGAAATGTATGGCATGTAAAAAAAAATGTCGAATTAAAGTATCTTGTGAAATTTAATTTTATTAAAAAAATTACACGTATTTTTGATAGGTTTTTAATTTTTGGAAGGTAAATTATGGAATTCTAAGCAGTCAACGTGGCCGCACTAGCCTAGTGGTCAAGGTAACGGACTCCTGGTCGGCGTATCATGAGTTAGAGCCTAGTGCCACTGAAGACCCGCCGTATAGGGAAGCTCAAACGTCCTCCCGTTGGTGTGGTGTGGTAGTTAGGAGAAGTGGTGCCAGCTCAAGTGTCGTCCTCGTCACTTGACCATGATTCAAAATTACGAAGTCCGTCGCTAAATACCCTCGTGTAGCTGAACATTGCGGCGTTAAAACTCACTCACTCTAAATAGTCAACGTATGAACTTCACTTTTTTTTCTTCTTTTTTTTTTAATTTGTACTGTTTGCATTAATTTTCACCGGTGGATGTTTCTTTTGAACAGTTTCGAAAATTCTAATTTGGCTTGTTTTTGAAATCATTATCTACGGACTTGCATTTTTATGCGATTTTGCTTTGCTACTCTTAGTTGCTATTACGATCTCTTTGATAAAATGCGTTTTGCTTCATGTTGCGAACATTGCGTCTGTTTTATCTTTTTTTAAATCTTATTGCATAATGGGCAAAATTCAAATGACGTCATAGTCACATAACTGCAATCAAGTGTTTCCAGCCAATCAGTTTATATGCTTCGCTATTGCCACTTTTTGCTTTTTACAGAAACTCTTTTTTTAAAAAAAATACATATTTGTCAATAATAACGTTCATAAATAGACGAAATGCAGTTCATTTAAAAATACAAGCGTGTGTAGTATAAAACTTATATATTCTGAAAAACTGAAGAATTTTAAATACTGGAACATTTTTATCTTTTATCGAATTTGAAATTTTATCTAACAAATACAAGTACACATCTGATGTTAATTTTGAATTCTTTGGTGGACACGTGATTGCATGTATCATGTGACCGTCATGAAATTGGCCTATTTCCTTATCGTTCACGAGAATTTCAGTACTTAGTAACATTGAATGGTAAAATTGTATGATTGAGTGAGTATATGACTGTTCTATATCTACAAGTCTTCACTATATTAATGATAGTGTGATTTAAAAAAAAATTTTTAATCGTTATTTGAATGTAAAATTAGATTTTTCTTAAGATCAACTTCACCGTCTCTTTTTATTATTATTATCTTGTCTGTTTAATAATGCTAAAAGTTTCAGTATTTCAAGAACTCTTAAATAAACTATTACAGGAATAGGCTGAGTAATTTTTGTTCTGAAATTCTATTAGCCGGATAAACCTTCCAATAAACATGTAAAATAAAAAATAAAATTGTAAGTCAATTTCTACTTAGGTCAACAAAGAAAATTTTTATTTTAGCTACTTTTTATTAAGTAGTTTCAATTAATATAAATATGTTTATACATATGACAGAATCACAATATTAAGTGACGAAATAGAAAGCGATCTTCCTTGCAATTTTCCTTTATATATATGGTGTTGGACTATTTTTGTTTGTTTTATTTATTGATTTATTATAAATTTAATATCATTCTTATAAAATTGTATAGTTAAAAAGAAATCACATTCTCAGGTGGGATTCGAACCCACAACCTTTTTATCCATTTTGTAATTTAATTAATGAATTAATATTTGAAAAAAACTGTATTAACATCAAGTGTCATCCACTCCAAGTTTAAAAAAATGTATTTGAACTTAAATGGATAAATAGAGAGTATTTTATAAACGATTGAAAATTTGAATATATATATATATATATATAATATATATATATATATATATATATATATATATATAGGCCAATTCTACTAACAAGAGATAACATCCAAACAATAACATTCGACAAAACACTAGACAGCAGGAAAATCACACAATGAAGGACAAGAGTAATCGAGATAATAAATATAAAATGGATGCTGCAGTGTTATGAAACATTACTGACTTAGGACAGCTATTATATAAAAAATAATTTATTTAAAAGTGGGGTTGAACATGTTTTTGGCCAGCCAACCTTCCCTTTTTGTAAATAACACTGAGCAAAACCAATAGGAAAGTGATGGATAGAAATATCTAAATCCATTACAAGATAGAGGTAACTTACCTAAAATTGCACTTATAAATGCAAAGCCCGGCTAAATCTGAGTGAATAACATAATTTGTTGCCTGATTCTATACCCTAATACAGATTTAAACTGCAAAAGAATGGCTGAAATGTAGCACTTAACAAAAAGATTAAAAAAGAATGGAAATAAAAATTAATAAGAGTTGCATATTATAGCATAACAGTAATAACACCAGAGTCACATATGAATAAAATATATATATTAAGCCCTTATTATCTCAAACAAGAGATAACATTCAACAATCAATTGAAACACTTAGACAGTAGGAAAGTCTACACAATGGACATATGAGCAACTAGATTAAAATTTAAAAGGGTTGAAATGTTTTTGGCCAGCCAACCTTCCCTTATGTCAATAATACTGAGCAAAACCTCTGAAAGTGATATTAGGAATATCTAAATCCATTACAAGATAGAGGTAATTTACCTAATGTTATAAATTAGAGCCTGCGTAAATCTGAGTCAATAAAATAAGATGCCAGATTCTGGAACTAATGGATTTAAACTCATGAATGGCTTTAGCACTTAACAAAAGTATAAAAGCATTGAAATAAAATTAATAAGAGCTACAAATTATAGCATAACTTTAGTAACACCAGAGTAAATATGAATAAAATAATAATAAGTAATTTTATCTATTAGAATATGGAGATAACTATATAACTATGAAATATTCAAGTTTATAGTAATAAACTATTATCAATCTCAGAATTTTATATATATATATAGTAGTTTTTAGTCTGTACACAGTAATCTACTTTAACGTGATACTCGGTTTTTTTAAATTTATAAATATGTATTAAGAGGAATCATCTCTTAACAATTTTGGTTATATGGGCAAGGGGCATGATTCATTGAGTGAGAAGTTTCTAGGGAGACAACCGCCTCTACGACGAATTTGCTGTATTTGACAGAGAATGTATTTCAAGAATTAACTGAATTAATTCACTTCTGATACTTACATTAATCAAAGAACTATTATTTAATCTGAAATCTATCTCATTGAGCCTGCCAACCCATTGCAGAATCATGTCTTGTATTTCCGTCATCGCCGGCAAATCGTTTTGACGAGTGGACGTAAAATTTCATCTCTTTTGCGTCAAAAACGATTTGAACAACCCATTCTTGAAAGACCTTGAACTTTGTTTGCGCATCTGTTATGCATATGATTATTTCCTGAATGTGTCTGCGCTGTTTCGCATTCTGTGACGTTACATTTGCATCAATTTTTTTAAAATAATCACTCCTCTGTTTATTTTTTTAAATGTATATATGTTTTTTAAAAAATCCTTATTGTCTTAAAAGAATTGTTGAAAAAAAGTTTAGTATACTGAAATTTAAATTTTGGGAGTATTCATTTCCAAAAAAGGGAATCTTAAAATCATAAGAAAGAGTCCCGTTAGCAGAGGTTTTTTTCGATTTCAAGTCTTTTCACAAAAAGAAAAAGGGGGAAAGGAAAAATGGAGGTCAAAATTTTTAGTTGGGGGTACCGGGGCATCTTTTCGTACTTGAGGGCCCAAAAGATATCGGGGGAAACGCCTTGGTGTAGCCCTTTTCAAAATAGTATTAATAAACAATAAATTTATAACCGGGCAACGGATTTTTGGCCCCCCTCTGCAAAGTCATTGCTTAGGCTCCAAGCCTAAATAAGTACTTGGAGTCGGTCGGTTTTTGACCCCTGCCCCCCTCCCCCCGCGTGGGGTTAGTTACGTCACCGTTAAAGGCGGGGGAAAAAAATTTATAGCATGTTCAAAAACGTTCGATTGTGTTTAATAGAGAATTAAATTTGAAATAAAATTGCTTGAAAAAGCTTCTTCCACTCGTAGAATGGGCACTAGTCCCTTTAACGTTGTGGAAGGAATATGAAATAAGTTCATTGAGACATTCACGAAAACTATAACCTATTGAAAATTTTTGTCTGCATTCCACCTTTATGAATATTGCCGCAGCCAAGTGGTTATGGCTACGAACTCGTAGCCGGAGATCGCTGGTTCTTGTTCTGGTGCCACTGAAGACCTGCGGTGTAAATGAGAGCCGATGCACGTTAAATCTATTGAAGCTCAGTGACCTCCCATAGGTATGGTGTGGTAGCTAGGAGGAGGTGCTAGCTCATATGTCGTCCTGGTCTCTTGACCGAGGTTTAAAATTACGAGGTCCATCACCAAAAGTATTTATTTTTATTATTTATAGTGCGACGTTAATATAACTTTTACTCACTCCACGTTTATGAATATGTATGATGTGATTTATCCAATGGCGTAACGTACACCCCCGCAACCCCTGCATTGCGTGGAGGGGGGCAGGTTTCTTGGGGACCCAAAGCCTATGTTCTGATATAGTTTTGCAATCTTTTGCAAGATTTGGCTTAGGGCCTAAACTTGACTTTTCAGGGGGATCCCGTTACGCCATTGTATTTATTTACTAGACATCTATAAGCGAGCAGTATTAAGTGACATCAATGTTATTTTCTTGTCTTTCTGGTATTCTAGCAATAATTTCACCCTGCTGTAGTGTTTTTGTTTTGGTTTCTTTAGTTAAAATCAGCACATAATTTTTTAAAGCAAATCTAAGCCTAAATTATTTTTGGAAACAATACATAAACTCTGAAGAAATAATTGGCTTACAGATGTTTGTGTTATAGTTTTAAACAGTTCGCGAAGGGGCTTTTTCTTTTTGTGTGTTACAAAAGTAAGCACATTCCTGGAGTATCTTCCCTTGAGGCAGCTACGCTTCGACGCCCCCAATTCTCTCCCTCTTGAGTGACCTCGAAGGGTCATTCCTAAGTCTCTGGTGCCACATAAATACATTCAATCCATCATCTGCGAGATGGCTGTAACTCATCTTATCTCAAGGCGCCCACTTTCCGTCTTGGGGCTTGTTGACTCATTCTGCAATAATTGGACGATTAAATCAATGGAGGGAATCAATTAGAATTAAATTTGTTGGAAATAAGGAGGGAGAAATTTAAGCTTCGTAGTGATTGATTAATTTGTGTATTAAATTGGAATTGTATTAATTCGTAGGGTGTTTTAAAGGTTCCTTTGTTGGAAAATGGTTTTCTTGTTGATTTTTCTGCATGAAGTGATGCCATCTGTATAATAAAATTGTCTGATTTTTATGCTTTCTTGTGTTCAGTCCTGATTAAAAATCTTTTTTTTTTCTTTCTTATTTATTCTCCCCCCCCCTTTCAAATAAAAGTAGAAAATAAATTTTTGATTAAAATTAAAAAATTTCTTAAATTAGTTCCATGTTTTACTTCATTTTTTTTCATAACTTAGGGGAAATATAACATGAACTAAACACCTAACAATGATTTCTGAAGGTCAGCTTGTTGGCTTAGAGGTAGCATGCCCACCTCTCGTAAGCCTAAGGTTGCGGGTTCGATCTCAGCTGGAGTCAATAGTTTTTCTAGATGCGAAAATTGTAGACACCCATGTCATACGATTATGTGGCATATAAAAGATCCCTTGTGTATCAATCTGGCTCTATTACTCTTGGCAGAATTAAATCATGGCAATATTTAGCATTCCATGGTAGTTTGAATTGAACAAATTCAAGCATCAAAAATTAGATAGCGGGACCCACCACTAGATGGTGCCACCAATGGCTCTCACACTTGAGGACTTGCCGTGTCTTCAAAGGCTAAACTGCCATAATGCGGCCCATTTGGGGGAACATGATTGCAGATGAATTAATATAATTTTAGTTTTATGTTCCGCGAAATAGATTTACTGTCTCAACGTTATGTAAATAATAGATTTTAAAGATTTTTATTTTTAACAATAAAAATGAAAGATACCTTAATAATGTAGACATATTTTCTCAACATTTTTTAATTTGATTTTTTGGTTTTGTGGACCTATATTTTAAATTTTTTTAAAAGAAAAATGATGATGCAATAGTTAAATTTTTGTTATCTTTTTTTTTTTCCATATATACCTCTTTACGTATAAATTTTGCAAGACAAAAACATCAATAGATATTTCAAATCCTTTATTTTGAATCAGTGTTGTAATCGCCCATAACTTACTCCTTAATTTGTCTTACCACATTTTTACCAAATATGTGAGGAATTTGTCTCAGTGCTGATGCCACACGTTTCTGAACATATCGACTAATCTTTTTTTCTTTTCTTCCCTGCAGGAATTCAGAGAAACGGAAAGAGAAATCTAGGGATGCAGCTCGATGCAGACGCAGCAAGGAATCCGAGATCTTCTCGGACTTGTCAGGCCAGCTGCCGCTGACCCAGGGAACGGCCTCTTCTCTGGACAAGACCTCCGTCATGAGGCTCACTGTAGGGTACCTCAAGATCAGGGAGATGACACGACTCTTCGTTCGTGAGTACATCCGTGATTTACATTGCTTTTCCTATCGTCTAATTGCATAATGCAATCAAACTCAGGATGACTGCAAGAAATTTATCAATGATATGGGCGAGGGACACAGGAATTTTTCAAGGGGGGTTTAAAGTTCACCATTCTTTTTTCATGCTATTTTTTATTTTTTTGATTTTCAGGGAAAAAAACATAAAAAAAATAATATTGAATAAATAATTTCAAAAAATAAAATAATCATTAATAACAAATATTTAATTATAAATTTTACGTATTATATACTTAGAATTATATAAACGAATCGGGGAAAAAACGTTTTTGGGGGTCCGACCCCAGGACCCCCCCCTTTTTTGGGGCGCCAGATATGGATCCCAAAGGGAAAAACCCAATGGATTTGGGGGAAAGGGACGATTTTTTGGGTGTCTTTCCAATAAACCAAATTGGGGCACATTTTCCAATATTTTATTATTATTATTATTATTATTACAATTATTATTATAGTTTAGAAGCATACCTCTTAAACAAGTAATCCTCATCCCCCCGCCCACCCACTGTCGTAGATTTTTCTGAGTGGGCCCTGTATCAAAATTCCTTTGGGGGGCCCCTTTCCATTTTGGGTCTTTTGTTTGATTTTTAGGGGTGTAGCTTTGGGGGTCCCCTAATCATTGATACGGTGGGAGTACGCCCCCTCCCCCTCCACACGAAAAATAACAAAAAAAGTTTACCGTTCCGTTGCAGGAGACCTAATGCATAGCACATTTGTTTGAAGAAACAAATTAATTAGAGAAAAAAAATGAATGAAATAGGATGTTTGAGAATTTAGCTATCTGAAAAAGTATTTCGGGTTTGGTTCTTATTATTTTAACAGTACACACGGGGGGGGGACAGCTTTAATTGCCCTATTACGGTAATATCTTGGTTTAAAAAATTGAATTATTTCTAAATTGCCATCTTGAGGTTGTCTTTTCCAGAAATTAGAATTCGTAACTTTTCAATTACAAAAATGTCCTGACATGTATGTAAGATAAATCTGCACAGTATTACGGAAATGTCGGACTGTTCGCTTCTCTGCCAAAAAAGGTATTCGAAAGGGACGTTCGAAAAGATCGTTTGTAAGACCAAGATTACTCTTCATTAATGTTAAGTGGATGGGAGTGACTTTTTTTTTTTGGCGACAAATTCGGGCGCCGACTTTGGTGACAAAAATAAATGCACCTAGAAAAATCCAGAAAAGTTTGGTATAGTAATTTGACGGGAAAACTTTTGAAGTTCCTTGAAAGTTCTTCCCGGCCTATAAAAGAACGATGCAAGGAAACAACTTGGGAGTCAAAGCTTGACAGAGGTTGTGCGTTTCTTTGGTTTTATATGATATTGTGACTACGAATTTGCATAGCTGTGTGAACTTTGCATTTGTGGATTTTACATGTGTTGTTTCTCCTTAAGTATATTTTTTGTAATTAACAGAGTTCTTAAATAATTTACGGTTCACTTCGAAAGAAACCGCCTGTGAATTGCGTAATCTTCCCAACATTTGAAAAGCGATCAATCGTGTAACAATACTCTGTCCATAAGAATTTCGGAAACTATGCATAAATGTGCTGTTATCTCTCATCGATGTCATCATTTGTGTCTGGAAATAACTTTTAGTTTATCTTTGTTTGACAGTTTTTAATGGCATTTCAGCTAAATTTATTTGAAACTCAATTGCATTATACGGAAATCAGCTATCGAGAAAAGCCTTCTGCGGTTTTGTGTTTTTGTTTTGATTTCTAGTTCTATATCTTATCGTTATTCAAGACTCATTTAAATTTTAACCTTCAAGAGATAAATTACATTTTTGTTACAAAACAGAAAAGTTATTATCCAAGTGATTACAGTGCTGGTTTTAAAACAAGTGATTAATTATTTTTGATGTCAATTGATCTAAATCTATTTGTCCTTTCTATTTTTCATCTCTTTCTCATCTCTATTAAATGAGTACGAATGTTACAATCCCATGCGCCTCCAGTGATTCTCCTCTCCCTTTGGCACATTTGTTTCGACGGCATGCTTATGATTTACGCGTAAGGATAATACGTTTTTCTATTTAACTTGACATAGCTTCTTTCGGTTTTCTTATTGGCAATCATTATATCAAACTATAAACAGATCAGCGGTGTATCAATACCGATTCTCTGTACGCCAGCCCTTTGCTCTGGGGTGTTGTCTTTTTGGAGCCTAGGTTGGGCTATTAAAAGGACTTAATGAAGCCTCTGCTATTTGGAGCCTTCGATGTTTTGTAGGGAAAGGTTTCCACGGAGAAAGAGTTGCGTGTGTCGTCGTTGACTGCTTTGAGGAAGTTCTGTTGAGAACGTCTTAGAAGTTGAGGGCCCTGGTTGCGAATGGCTTGGTAGCCGGTCTCGTCCAGTTCGAGAAATCGTCGTTGACCTGTATCCCGGACGGCATGTTATGTTTGATTTTCCATTGTCAAGTTTTGAAAAATTCTCCGGCCGTTAGAAATGTGGCAGAGTCTTATAAATATCTCTGATTGGAAAGTAGAAGCAACCAAAATTATTGGCTTTTGAATTGGAAATGAGACCGCCGAAAAGAATATTAGATACCTGCTCTCTAAAATGCCAATTAACGGGGAGGGGCTCACAAAACGCCCGAAATACATCCGCATATTGCCTCCTGCATATTACGAAACCGTGTTGACACCCTGCTAATCCTTTTGAATTGGTCAGCTGCTCTTAACGTGAACTGCCTCTTCGAAACTTTTGAGAGAATGATTAATAAACGTCCCATACATATATCTGCTAAAATGAAGTGTTTTGCTGCCATCAGAGCGGCTTCCCGCAAGGACGTCTACGTAGGATCTGCTTTATCTGACCTATTTTTCACAATCTGAAAGTGCTCTACAAGCACAAAGCCGATTTGAGGGGTAATTTATTCTTTGTAATCTCGCAAAATACTTTCTGGCTCCTTCCCCATACTCATAGTTATTAAAGCATTTGTCCCTGACGACCCCTCAGCACATGCGTTGTCAGGTTTCTGATATTCGTATTATCGAAACGTATATTACCATAAACCGTTGTTAAATCGGTAACAAAATTAACATTCTTTATCATTGCAGAAAAATAATGTGTGTTGCTCATTTTTGCCGTTGACGGGGTTTGAATCTTGATCCTTTATCTGACCAAACAACTTACCACCCAAAGTAATCACAAAGCTACTCCTGGGACAATCTTGATCAGAAACTTTTTCTCCTTCATTTTCAGAAAGTTATTAAGAAAAAGTTAAATATCCTCAAGGTCTTTTTTCTGGAATAACACTTCCAAAGCTATTGATCAATCTGTAGCCGACTAGAGTCTATCAGGCACTTCTTTTGTCCCGTACTGATTACGACTGTATTGCTATGGTTTCCTTGTGAATCTATTTTGGCTTTAACCAGGTAATTGTCCACTATTTTAAATATATATGTTCTAATGTTTTCTGCTGGTGCTCGACGATTTAAAGCGTCATACAGCCGTCATTCGAGCCGACGTGTTAGTTACGTATTCACCATTATTTTAAGAATAAATCCAATCTTTCATATCCTCTATGTTTTACGCCAGTACATCTCGTTTCTCTTTTATCAAACATTTTTATCCCTAGATTTGATGATGATATAACCACTTTGAACTTGCAGCATCTTCAGGTGCAGATGTCAGATTTCCACCCTGAAGAATTCCAAAGCTGGAATGTATGAACTCCTTTATCGCCTTTGAAAAAATAATGATTACGACTTCCATTTTCTCTCTCTTCACAGTGCAGGCTTAAATCCCGTCACTTGAATGTGGGACAAAATTACAAGCCCGCCAATAGCCCTTAAATTATTGATTTTGCAAAACGTTCACAGTTTGTTTCTAAAAAGATTTTTCCTTGACTATTATAAAGTTTGAAATATGATTGCATTTGTTTTTCGTGATCTTTGTTCTAAAGCTGGCTGTATGGTTAAAAAAATAAGTCTGAATCTTTAGTTTTTTTTCAAAATGTAAATTAAAGAATTAATGCGAGGATTCCAAATTTTTGTAAGCTGAAATCCACTGAGAAAAATTATGAATTTTTATAAATCGCATGTGTATAAGAAAATAAGAGAAGTGAAAAATATATTCAAATTTTTATATTTATTGAAACTAGTTTCGTCCTGAGCAAAAATTATTATATGTATTTCTTTAACTCGTTTGACTGTGTACATCAGTGGTTCCCGATAATATTCAAGGGGTCCGTGAAAAATTAAAATTGATTTGGGAGTTCTTGAACAACATAAGGAAGTCCACGCAAGGTTTAATATTATAGAATTGAAAATTGATTTATTTTTATTTATGGAAATTTAAAATAAATAAAACAATGATTAAATCTGGATATTTTTCTGGATCGAATTGCTGAACCCTTTCTTTATGTGTGGGCTAACCAGATCCCAAACACAGAGATGTCCATGCCTAATACAGGTGATATATTAAAATATCTACAAATGGGAGGAACTTCAAAACCAATGTTTGAACAAGGATACTACAAATTTTGGCCACAAAACAGATCCTGCTTTATATCCTACATTATAAGTTATTGTACACAAAGTTGTTGACCACTTTCCCTGCCTTCCAATTTAGTGAACGTGGGTCTGTGAGGTGAAAATCCTAATACAAAAAAGAAAGAAGCCATGAAAACTAGGTGCTCGTGGGGATTTGCAGTTAAGTACTCATGCAAACCCAAAACGGATATAAATAAAACCTCAACATTTCCATAAAGTTCATCCTAAGCCATTAATTTTTTTTTAAAGTTATACTCAATAAATAATTCTTCTGAACACAAAATGTTGTTTTTTTATTTATAATTTTATAATTATGTATTTATGTAGCCAATTGGGGTCCTGTGAAAGCTCTTTACTCTTTAAAAAGAGGAACGTAAAATTTTTAACTGTAAAATGGGGTCTATGGTTTTAAAAAAATTTGGGGACCCACCCGGCTTCATATGAAAATTGACCTTAAGGTT
Organism: Trichonephila inaurata madagascariensis; assembly: GCA_019973955.1. Lineage (NCBI taxonomy): Eukaryota > Metazoa > Arthropoda > Arachnida > Araneae > Nephilidae > Trichonephila > Trichonephila inaurata. The sequence goes on along the minus strand of BMAV01003335.1, from coordinate 358,079 downwards.
TATTTTGAGCAGTCTGTCTGGTCATATTTCTTTTAAAAAGTAAAAACTGTTTACGCCAAATTTACAAGAGTCCGAACTAAATGCGGAGATAGAAAAATGTCTCAAGTTTCATGAAAACTTGCAACGTTATAACTCAAACATCTGTTTATAACTTAGCATTTTTAAAATTTCAAAATATTCCATAAATAAATCTTTTTATTTTAACATGTTATGTGGAAGCTCATTTAACATTACGGTACAGGAGAAAAACACTAAAAATATTTTATACCGGAACAAATGAATTAGCCCTGATAAAAATAAGTTGTATGATGAAATATGCTTTTCTATACTGGATAACGAAGCCGGAATATAATGTTAATGTTTGAGAACTTTTATAGTATGCCATCTGAATTCATGCTGATACCCGCAATATTTTCAAAGTAAAGATGTTTTGAGCAATTGTGCAATGTGCAAATACTGTATTTAATAAAAATCTGGAACAGGAACTAATGTTTCTTCTAATCAATGTTTAAGTAAAAATTAAGATAAAAAAATGATTTAAAAGTGTTAATGTCTATATTTTTTTTAAGACAATTATTACATGGATAACACTTGCACAGTAATTCACTTTTCATGTTCTTTAAATTATTTATCCAAAGCATTTGAGATAACCCAAACATTGAAAAATTGAAAGGACCCATTCATTTCAGTTGACGGCGAAGTATTTCATATATCTCTGTGTTGAATTATAAAACTAAGCTACATTCATCAATTCAGGCTCAATAAAGTTCAACCTGGGGTGTCTGTTGGGATGTTTTGTCGCTTTGTGTTCGGAAAATAATTAAATTGAATTGCGTTTTTTTTCCATTTATCTCCATAGTCTTTTCTTTTTTCAGTTCTCTAAGCATCATGTAATTTTACAAATAAATATATTTTTACTACTTTGTTTGTATATGATTTTATTCTTATTTTTTACTTATTTATTCTTGATTTATTCTTCAAAATTTATTTGAACAAATTCAAAGGCTAGTTTCCGACCCTGTCTCTTCTGCTTCCGTTGGAGGTAATCATTGGAGAATTAAGAGATCATCAAAAAATCATTTTCCCTTGTTATAATCGAGATTAATAATAGGTTTCGTTACTAATTTACTATTTTATATGTTACAGACGTCGTCTAGTGTGAGTATGTAGTGGACAGCGTAATTATACGTTACAATTGCCCTTCAAATTTATCTTATTCACTTTTCATCTCGTTTGAGTTCCTTATTTTTTTCTTCTGCTCATTGTTTGCAAAATTTCGCTTTAGTGATCAAAAGCATTGGAAAAGAATTATTTATATTATATATATTGATAAAGAAAAATTCTCTTTGTACTGTAGTCAGGGTGGATATATTAAACATGTTTGTATTTGTCAGTTCCTGGTGAATTTTGCTAAAACTCTCGAATAAAAATAGGTTTGGGAAAATACCTTCACCTGTTATAAATCGTTTCGACCTAATCTTAAGTTCATGGTCACGTTATAATTCACGTTGGAAACTGGTTCAAATTTCTTTGAAAATTTCCTTCAAAACAATTCAGCACTGGTAAAAGCCACGGTTTATAAACAGAATTTTGCAAGATAATACGCTTACAGTGAAATCTGCTTTAAAATAAAGAAAATTTTAAACATTCATGTGTGTTTTAGATTATTATTTTTTATTTTTTTATTTTTTTTAAAAATTTTAAAATATTTCTCATTGAAAAATTGCCGTTTTAGTGTAATTATTAGCATAAGAACCAAAATAAATACTTCGAAATTTCCTGGTTTAATTTTATGTTGAGCCAATAATATTTAATTTTCTTTTGCATATGAAAATGTATCATTTTTGTCGCTGGAAATTGTGTTAGAAAAAATGAAAAACTGTGTATGTGTAACAGTCTTTTGTTTGCCCTTTTCGCATTTAAATATATAATATGAATAAAAGCCACTGTTAGAATATTACATTTGACTAATTTAATATTTCTTTTGCTTTAGTATTACCAGCTATAAAACTGGTTTTATGCATAGATATTATATAATGTCCATACCATTCACACACACTTACATGTTAAGTATCAGTGGCGCGTAAGACTATCTGTTTCTATTAATTCTCAACATTTCATTGTATTCCGTTTTAATTGTAATCTCGCTATCAGTGAACTATGGTTTAAAGAAACGTGCAATCATAAATCAAGTATATTATGTTAATAATTCTATTTCATTAAATATATATACACTTAAAACCGCCCAATATGTAGCGATAATTTTAAAATTAATACATTTATTGACAATATTTTTATCGTCTGCATTAATTTAATAATTTATTTTTATTTTTATTTACCAGATAGCTAATTTTATTTAACGCTTTCATAATCGTTTGCTTTTATGAACTTCATTTATTAAATTGGCATCATTTATTTTCATTTTAATGCAAGAATATTAGTATTTCGAATAGTTTTTTAAATATTTTTTTTTAATTCAAGGAACATTAATTCAAATAACACTGGGAGATAAATTATGTTCTTTTATATATTGAAAGTACTTATGTATGTGAGCCATTAATATTTGCATTTGTATTTAATTTCAACTGAATAAGTTGTGACTTGTATGAATTAAATAAATTAAAATGAATTGTTTTTTTCAGCTTCCATCAAAAATAATTCGGATGTATCTCCACTCGATTCTTTATCTGGTACGCATCTGGACGGATTCCTTCTGGTACTTTCAGAGGATGGAGATGTTGTTTATTTATCAGAAAATGTTGAACAATTTATTGGCATTCCACAGGTTAGTACAAATTATGTCTATCATTATTTCAAAAGATGATTCAATTAATTCAACAATCATATTTTAAAATGTTTCTTGAACGAGATTACTTAGAATTCTGATTTTTTGCTAAGCACTGAATATTGAAGAAAAGAAAATAAATTATTTTAATATCGCTTCAGTTATATATGTTAATGCATTTACGTTTTGATAATATTCAATTTTAGTTCTAATATTAAAATATGAATATTCCTGAAATATGTTTGGGTTGAGATTTAAGTTGATGTTTACTATAAAAATAAATGACAAAGAGAAATAAGAACAATACTGTTTAATTAAGCATGTGATGTGAAAAGTTTCACTTTTCTCTTTTATTAAATTGAAATTTATAAGTCAGTCATGCGGTCTGCTGTTGTGTGAATATTAACTGTTGATAATAATATAATTCAGCTTCTATAGTAAAGGATTATTATATGATAAATCATTTTATCTTCCTAATTTAATTTAAGTACGTGAAAAGAGGGGAAAAATTCATCTGCACTAAAAATAAATTCAATATGCATCCAATATGTTTTAATTTACATATTAAATTATGTAAGTGTTTAGAATTACATAACACATTAAATATCTGATAAAACCTTCTAATCTCTTTAGAGGTAATAAATGCCAAATGTTTCTAACTTTTTTTTCAAAAAAAAATTGTAAATCATAGTGAGTTTTCTTTGTCTTGTAGGTTGAAATGTTGGGTCAGAGTGTGTATGAATTTTCTCACCCATGCGATCATGATGAAATCAAAACCATTCTCACAGCCCAAGTGCCTTTAAAAGACGATGGCTCAAATGCTGTTAAAGACAATTTCTCTATATTCGTTCGAATGAAATCGACAATCAAAACTAGGGGGAGAGCTGTTAACCTCAAATCTGCCACATATCAAGTAAGTAAGATGGTATTTTAACTTGACTAATGGCACCCAACATTAGGCCTTATATGTAAGAGAGAGAGAGAGAGATTTGATTTATTATTTTATTTATTTTTCATCTTTTGGACTATAACTAATGGAATTGATTTTGTAAAAAAGATTCTTACTAATAACACTGAATTTCATTCTAATTGAAAGACAAAGCTTTAATTTAAATTTAAAAAAAGTATTTCGTGATTAATAGAATTGAAATGCATAAATTTTCATTTACTAATAGTATGGAGTAAACAAAGAAATAATACATGTTGATTGATGTATGTATGTTCATTCATGTCCTTTAAATTTTGATTGTAATTTTATTTTTATTTCACTAAGTTTTATTAAGTTTTCACTATTAAGTTTTACTTTGAAAACCGATAATTTTTTTCAAATAAAAAAATGTGAATCAATCTCAAATTTGCATAATCTTAACTCTAGAATTTAAATCAATATGTAATATTATAATTTTAAAAAATCAGTTATTTTGTTAAATCAACTCTTTTAAAATAATGCATACTACCTAAACATAAACTTGGCTGGGTTCATTCCTGAAAAAAATAAATGAAACTTTCTCCTTTAAATAAATGAAACATAATAATTAAATATGTCAGTCACTAAAATTCATTAGTATAATTCTATTTGGAATAATATTCTTAAGCTTCTAAACCGTTAAAAGAGGAGTTAATATATAATCTAAAAGGAAAAATCCAATTAGAATTTGTTGTCTAAATAATATATCAGCATATTTGTTTTCTGCTTTTGTTTTTGTGATTCCATTGGGAAAAACACCTGTAACCTTTGTCCTCTTTTATTTATCTTCGCTTCTTTTTAATTTGATTTGAAAAAGTAATAATCTTTTAAATAATTCTCTCTCTCTCTCTCTCTCTCTCTCTCTATATATATATATATATATATAAACTTAAAAATGTTTCTGACATCAATTTATTGAGAAAGCCTTATTCTGTCTAAAAAGAATATTGATGAAAATTCAATTATGTATGTTTGCAACATATGAAGTAGTTATGCTTCTAAAAGAAAGAAAAATTCTATGAAAATGGAACACATTAATTGTTATCAATGTAATTGCCCATAATATTGATTCATGATTATCTAATTCAAATAACTGTCTGCTCACTAATATGACAAGTATACAAACAAAGTTTCACCTATTTAATTCTCTTGAAAACCATCATAAATTTTTCTTTGACAGCCTTTGTAAAAATATAAATGTTATGTTAATTAACTTATTGTATATAGTTAATGAGATTTGATGCAACATTATTATAGAAATAATAATTATAAATTTTGGTCTTGTGAAATTACTGTAAATTTTCTGAAATATCTCTGTAGTGCATAAGTGTCTTAAAAGCTTTACGTTTTCAAATACAAGAATTTATTGTTAATACAGCAATTTCAACATAATATTTTCTTTATATCATCTATATCTATTATATATAAGACATGTATTTCTTCTCTATCTGTTAAAGAACTTTAAATACTTGCATGATCATTTCAGAAATAATTTTTTAACTACTAGACTACTTTAAAATCTTTAAACTGAATAATTGTCAGTATTAAAATTTCTAGTGTGTATTATTATTCATTTTTTTTTTTTTTTTTTTTTTTTTTTTTTTTTTTTT
>BMAV01003335.1:321004-352617 GCA_019973955.1 Trichonephila inaurata madagascariensis | reverse complement strand
TTTTTTTTTTTTTTTTTTTTTTTTTTTTTTTTTTTTTTTTTTTTATAAAAAAAAAACTCTTTATTTATTAAATATTGGTAGTACTTTTAAAATTAGTACAAGAACAAAATTGAGATATTTTAAAAATAATTATATTTTAATATTATATTAATATAGCTCCTATATGCTCAATTTATGAAATTTTTCCCTTTTTCATATTTTTCCTTCATTTAAATTCATGTAATATGTTGTAGATTTACTATGAGTATAAAAGATAAATGTTTGTTTTTTATGTATTTTAGGTTATTCATTATATTGGTCACAAATTGGGCAAGCCAGACTGGTTGGTAAACGAAAAATGCCCAGCCTTTGTGGCCTTGATTATTGGACAACCCATTCCACATCCAGCTCATATTGATGTGCCTTTAGACAAAGACATTTTTATCAGTAGACACAGTCCAGATATGAAATTTACGCACATAGATGAAAGGTAATTATTTTAAATATTTATTATTTCACTTTACATTTTAGTGTCAAAATGTGAAATCTATATTCAAAATTACTATTTTATGAATTATATTTTATAGTATTTTATAAGAATTTTGTTTTTGTTGAATTCAAAGATATTTGAAAAATAAAAATGATGATTCAATACTTACAAAGTAATTCATTTAGTACTGTTAACTTTAAATTCAAGAAAAGTTGGATCTTGAAAAAAGTATTGGTATATAATGAGATTTTTACTGTGTTTTGAATGCAAAATGTTCAAAACATTCTTTGAATTAAATGGCCTATATGAAAGCTATGGCACTTTTCAAATGTATTTTGTGTACCCAAAAGGCAAGATTTTTCAGATAATATTGACAATTTTAAAAGAAAATTCAATATGCATATGCTGGAATATTTTGTAGCTATTCTTCATAATATATTGTTTTCAATTTAATTTCCTAAATTCATCATGTTGAAATTTTGTAGCTATCCATTCTTTTATGGATGTATCTAAATGTTATCTTAGAAATTTTACAATGTTAATGAGTTGGAAAAATGTTTCTGAGTTTTATTTTTATTGCATTTATCAAAATTTAAATGTAATTAATGATTATAATTTTGGATAAACAGACAAATTATTTAAAAGTGTCTTGTGAATTTGTCTTACTATGTACATTAAATCTGCTAATATCACAATTCAATCTTGTTTTAAATATTACTTTTTTTAAATAAGGTAAATAATTTAAATATGAAATACTTTGTGATAGAATCTTAGTATTGTACAGAAATTCATACTCTTAATATTTGTTTTTTAATTTGAACTTCAGTAAGTGACTCAAATTTGCTAATATTATTAGCATATTTTTATTATAATCCATTTTTAAGCATGTTGGGCAGAATGATAAAATATCTTATTCGGTATTAAATATCATTTTCAAGGTTGTTAAATAACTATTTTCTTTGTGTAAAATTATAATATACTGACTCTCACATTCTTTTATTACTATAGGATAACTGAATTTCTTGGATATAAAAGTTCTGAGCTTATTGGAAAATCAGCTTATTCCTTTTACCATGCATTGGATATTGCATCACTGATTGCTTCTTTTAAAACATGTAAGTTATTTTTGTGTGTGTATTGTTTTTTGTTTTTGAAATCAAACTTAATTAAAATTTTATTGCTTCTTAAATTTATCAAGTTATGATCATATATTTTCAGTGGAAGAAATATGTGTTAAGTATTATATGCGTGCTACAAAGCTATGTATTTTTATTAAAAAGGAAAAATATATTCAATTTCATGTAGGCATGCATAAAAACTTCCATGTTTTCATTTGTGACAGATTTTTGCTATTGGAGTACTTTAAATGAAGTAATAAAATAGATTATATTGTGTTGTAAAGGCTTAAAATAATTAAAAGTTAATCAAAGTAACTCTATTTAAATTATTAACAATGAGGGAAACTAAGATTTTCAATAATGAGTTATGAATATGCATATATATACTTAAATAATTCTGAAAAATATATTAATAAATGCATAATTTTTTTCACTTATAGTTAAGAAGAATACTTTTAAAAAATGTATTTTCCTTGAATTTCGCCTGTTCTGTCTTTATTTTTATTTTTATTTCTTTTAATAATTGGCAAAAAATATATTCTATATCCAGCTGATAATTTTTTCTTGCATCATTTTACTAAAGACTTTATTATATTATTGTAATAAGCAAATAATTACAAAAAATTTCAACACTTGTTTAAAAAAATGTCTATTATGTTTTTAAGCGTTTTTTGTGTCACATAAAAGGAAAGGGAAATTTTTGTAGAATAGATTGATTGCATTGCAGGAAATTTTAAAATTTGTGTGCATTGCTAAGAATAGTTATGAAATGATTTTATCTGATAAAATTTAAATGCTCTTTTTAATGTACATATTTTGGTTTTAAAAATAAAAATTTTCATAGCATTCATGAAGATTATTCCAGAAGATTGTCATATTGATCTCAATTATTGTAATATTTTAAAATGCAAAAAAGCAATATTAATATTTTAAAAGGAAAACATAGATGTTGAATTGGAAAAAAATAATGCATATTCAATGAAAAATTAGTGATTTTATTTTTTTGTAATATATTTGATAAATCTGTTGCCTGTAATGTAATTATGTTAATATCTCTTATACAAGGGACTTTTACAACAGATAAATATTTGCAAACCAAATTTATTTAATATATTTTTTTTAAAAAGAATGGGTGATTACTGAATATTTTAATGCGTGGCTTCTAATTATATAATATATTTTTACTTTGTCAAATATATATGTATATTTCTTATTGTTTAACATACGAAATTCGCGGTAAAAAAAAATTTCTTGCAAGAACTAAAATGTTGCAGTTGGACTTCTGATTGCTCCTACTGATAATAGATGGCGCTGTAAGATCTAATTATAACTGTGAATGAAGTTAGGATAATCTGTCAATAGATGGCAGCACGAATTTCAGATTTTTCTAATGTGTTAAAAAAAATAATTCAAGTATAAATTAAATTTTTTTTTCTTTCAATTTTTACATCATTAATTTATTCTAGAATCAAAGAATTTATATTTTACAAACCAAAACTGACACTACACTAAAAAAAAGAGAGAACACACCATCATTAGATTATTTTCCTGCCACCCATGTTATATACTCTCATTTTAAAGTTGTTCGGAGTTTTATGATAATTTTTCTTATAAAGAAAAAATAATTAGGTGTAAGTATTTTGTTTTATTTCAAAACATTTTTTCCAATTTTCATTTAAATTTTAATAACTTGTATACAGATATTCATACAATTTTTCATATTTCGTGATTTATTGTTCCATTTAAAATTCATAAATAGGTGATGAAAATCAAAATAATTTGGTCATACTGTCTTCAAAAAATTTCAATATTCAATCATCCATTTTATAACCTAATCTTTACAATCATACTGTATTTATTTTAATTAATCATGAAATACTTACATTAAGTCTTTAGTAATACAAAATAAATGCTCTTGTAGGAAACTTTTGCAAAAATTTAATTTATGAAAGATATTATCTTCTTATAAAATCAATTTGTATTAGGTCTTGGTTTACTGTATGTTGTTCATACTTGATTTCAAAGCTGACGTTGTCATTGATGCCTGATAGAAAAGAACAGTTAGATTTGCCAAATATCTGTCACATCATGTGAAATATTTGGAGAGTTGCTAGAAGGTTCTTATATGACTCTTCTTTTTTGATTTTCAAGTAGTAAATATAGAACACTTTGGAAGAATTTAACAAAACGTATAATGCATTTTGTACTTCTTGTTGTAGGTGCTACTTTTTGTTCTCTTGAAGTTAATTGATACTTGTGTAGGTGCTAGGTTTTCAGCTTTGTTTCAAATTGTAAAGATAGCACATTTTGACAGAATGGTTTAAAATTTCTATTGTATTGTGTACTTGAAAAAAAAAAAGATATGACATCTATGTTTTAACTTGAGTTAATTGTTACCTTGTTATCCATGTAGGTAGAAAAAAGAAAAGAGTGTTCGGTTACTTGGCAAGCACCTTTCACCTTTTTTTTTTTTAAAAAAAAATCTGGTTGATAATTGCTTCTTTAAAGATAGTTATTTTCAATAGTTTTATTTTTTATACACTAGAGGAAAAAATAGCATAAGATAGTTTTAAATAGATTTTCACACACACGCCTAAATTTTTTGCAGTGTTTGCATAAGTTTTGTTTTTTAACTATAATATTGTAACAAAGGATGAAAAAATGAAGTACAAGAAAGTTGTTTGATTGTATTTTTTGTCAGTTATAAAATATGTTAACCTCTAAGAAAAATTTTAATTTAAAGATTGTGGAAGTGAATGCAAACATTCAGAGCAAAGAATGTAAAAGTAATTATTTTTTAAATAACTTTTCTCTCCCACTTGCATAAAAGAGCAATTTAAAATTATTAGTCCATGTAGGGATACTGATATGTTAAATATGTACTCAAAAATATGAAACAATGCACATCTTTTAGTTTCTGCTATTTTTGCTGACTTTATTTTATTGTAATCTGTCTATTCATAAAATATCATTTTGCTCTCCTTTTTAATTTTTACCAAGCTTAAAATTTTTCCATTGTTCATATGTATTTATTGGAAATATCACCCTTCGACATTTAAAGCGGAGATTGAAAAAGAATGGAGAATTTGTCTACAGTCTTCTAAACGTCTCACAAAGCAATGTGGAGAATCGTTGTAGAAAGAGAAAAAGAATACTTTTCAGTGTACTCCAGTGGTATTTCTGAAGAGAAAATGTCTTCTCTTTTTGTGCGTATGTGAGTTTGCTGCAAGTCATTGAATTTGAAGGAGAATTCTTTTTCTCTCCGGCCGCTCCCGACTATAAAATGCCTCGAGATAAGCGGCAAGGAAAAGAAATTCGTTTATTTTCACTTCAAGAAAAGAGAAGTCCCGGCACCGGAAGAATGTATCGCCTAATGAAATCGCCTTTTTACGAGCCCCTCTGCCCGCGGGTGTACCTACACCCACACTCGCAACCGATAAGTTCATATTTTTTTCCCTCTCTCTCTCGGCGTTCTTCTCTTCCTTATGTCCAGAATGTTAAAAAGAGAAGAGCAACTGGGTGGAAGTTCGAGATACTTTCTCTGTTTTATGTGCTCGAGTTTAAATTAGGGTTGTGACATTTCCCTGCAGTCCAACTTGGTTAGCTTCGCTTCGCATTTGTAAAGTTAAAAGTTTGAAATAGCGTTGTAAAACTGTTTACGATTTGAACATCATCAATTCGTCTTCCGAGAGAAAACTTTAAACTTTTAGACGACTTTTAAGTGTTGTAGGAATTTAACTGGATGCATTCTGTATTTGAAAAAGATACAAAGCTCTAAAGTTTCAAAAAATTATCGTATTAATTCAAAAAAATTTTAATTTTTTTCTAATTACAATAAAACTCTTGATAGGCTTTATTTTTTTCTTTGAAAATATAATATATATATATATATTTCAGCTATATTTTACTAAATTTTAAAAGGGGAAATTAAAGGCTTACGGGTGGTTTTAGATTTAAAATACTAGCAAAGAATTTCTTTAAATAAATATTTGAAGTGGGAAAAGTTTGTAACAGATCATGTTTAAGCAACTATAATTGTGTGGTAATTTTGTAACTATTGCAATTGATATTTAAAAAGGTAAAAACTACAATGATATAGTATTTCATGTTAAAATTAAAACACTAAATTTAATCCTTCCTATCCCCCGTCCCATATGACTTGTTATTTACTTCAAATCAACCCACTTTCTTTTTTATCATTTATTTTCTTTGTATAACTTTCATACATTTCTATGTAAATCGTACCAGTAAAACAACCTCACCATCATTAATGTGTTATAAACTATAAAGTCGTGCGTGATTTTTATCATTATACGTTTTACCTTAATATGGATTTTTTACATTACGAAATTAAATAATCGTATGTGTCTTAATATGTTAGAAATGAAACGTACTAACTTATTGAGAATTTCTAAAATACAAGCAGGGATTATTAATATGTTGAAAATACTAGAAACCAAATAATAATAATGTATCTCTGTCAAAAATATGCTGAAAGGAAATTGTTCGTCTTTGATGAGTCAAAGCTATTTCAATGCTATAATAAGTAACCTGGAATGAAATTCGGAATACTGATTACGAGAATCGTATAAAAAAGTATTTTGCCTGTAATTAAAAGACAAATGTAAATTAAGATATGCTTGTCACTTTAAGACAATTGAAATGCATCGTCAACCGACTTTACAATTTAATTACCTTGAGTGTTGCCAAATTAGAGACGGTGATAAATTAAACCAGGAATTATGCTTCTAATCGTGTTCTCGTGAGCACGTATTCGAATATTTTAAATCTTGATGAAATTATTTTGATATTAATATGCATTAAAAAAATAGATTTGTTTTGAATCAGATAAATCGTTCATAGAGAACATGTTTAAATAGAATTATAATACATAGTATTAAGAATCCTGTTGAAATAGTTGTACCTCGGCGTATATTTACTCCCATTATGTTATTTTTATTTGATGTATGAACTTGTTCTTTGTAAGTTAGGGGAGGAGATCGAAAAATCCAGTTTGGTGAAATAACTTTTTCTTCTGCTTGATAAATTTACAATTGCTGATCTTAATTGCACAAACTACAATTATCTGCGAAAGTGCAACTTAACTATGCACAGCTATGACATGATTATAGAGATTGTCGTTAAATAAAATATTCTTCATGCCTTGTATGGAAATGTCTGAAAACTGTGCGATAGTACAATAGGTATCCCACAATTCTCTAACAATTTGCATCAGCACGTTTTGGGGTTATTTTAATCTTGTCTTGTGTCAGCCGGTGTGCCAAAGGAAACATATGTTTAGATACATCAAAGCCCCTCTTAACTCAGTACTAATTTGAATGCAGATTCCCACGTTATCTTCAGTGTTTTGTTCTGTCTCAATGCCGACTTTTTTCAATCACACTCGGAGGTTTATCGTTACTCTTTTAACAATTAGTATCTGACTGAAATCAACCTACAAATCGGCAATTAATATTAGTCACTAAGACAATTATTTTCAAAAAATTGAAGCAGAATTTTATATGATATGTGAAAGTAAATAAAATATTTTTATTGAGGTAAACTTGATACATTGTGTAAAGATCTACAATAACATTAGGACGGAATAATCAGCAATAACAAAAGACGGATAGAAGTAAAACTTAGTTAAAGAAAATAAGCGTTTTTTAACTTATTGCTTGATATATATTTTTATTTTCGAACAGAAATTGAGTATAATAACTAAAAATAAGACGGTTACACTGTTTATGAAAACGATAAGAGATATCGTTATCTTGTATTCCTCAAACAACTTTTCATTGCATAGTTTCCTTGGCCCGTTTTGGGTTAAAAATCACCTTACTGTTTTAATAATGCAAGAAATTGATATTCCTTTCATTTCTTTCAACATATTCGAAAATTTTTGACTGTCTGTAGATGTTTCAAGGCGTGGACCTCTTCCATTGTAAATTTCGGTTTCAAAATCAATTTTTTAAAATTAATTTAGTAGTTTGCGTATCACCAAACACTGTATCCTGAAATATAATTACGAAATCATTATAAAATGGGCTTATAAAAATATAATCTTTCTGCATAAACTTTTTTTTCTAAATATGTATGCAAGTATATATCATGCATTGGCCAATTGCTAAAATATTAACGTCACTTCCCAAGTTGTACTTCTTAAAATTGAGACTTATGAGAAATTATATTAAAACCTTGTAATACACTTCAGGCTCCAAGGCTTTTCTTTCATTTCTTTAAAAACGTGTTATTATTAACAAAAAAATTCAGCTTTGAATCTGTAAGCTCTTAGACGAAACAAAGCTTAATTGTACTGCTTTTTTTCAATATTTACTTATTTTTTGTTATCTGATTTAAAATGCTGGAAGGTATTGTTAGACCTGGTTAATATAGATAACTAGTGATTAAAAAAAAGCCATTTGTACTCTCAAAAGGACTGAGTACTGCAATTCAATAAAGTGTGAACCATATTGTAAAGTGTTATCGCGAACTTCGAGATTTCTTCCCCCACACCTCCTCGAGAAAGATAATCGAAACTCGTACATTTCTGTAATCATCATATTTGTTAGATGATAATGCAAACTGAACTTTGTATGAAGTTTCTTGATGCGAATTAATTCTCGGTCAAATAATTTGTATTGAGAAAGGGGTTGTTGACTCTAAATTACATTGAAATCGTTTAACCTAAATTCATTTCTTTCTTTCAATTAATACGGAATGAACTGTTGAGAGTCCTTGATCCCTCATCCCCATCTTGGAAGAGAAAGTTATCTCTGCAGATAACTCCATCTCAACTCCTTTGAACTTTGGAACTGTTTACACTCACATTCGTCGTGATTACCTCATTATTTGAAGAGTTTGTAAAAGAAAACGGGAGGAGGAAAAAATGCAATTGATAATTTGTTCGAGAAACGGTAGAAAGTCTTTTATCAGTAGCTAATTTTTTTATTATTATTGTTCTAACTCAGTTCTTCCATGCAGTTTTCGGAAATACCTGTTTCAAAATTTTAAAAAAAAATAGTGATATTTAATAACATATATTACAACACTGGGTTAAATGCTTCGCTATATTTTTTTCCTTATTATTTAATGAAGACAAAATATTTCAGGAAGCATGTTTTCGTGTACTAGATTAAATTCAGAAATGATATTGATGTGTTTCATTAATTTAATAATTCACTTTTCATTTATGCATTAATTCTTTTACATTTGTAAATTCGGGTACATAAAAAGTATTTAATTTCCTAACGTAATACAGCTGCCTCGCATGTTTAATATACAAGCATGTCATTATGTTTGTTTTCAATTTTTTAGCTCCTGTGAAATGCACTTTATTTTGTGACTTAAACCTCTTAATTTTTTTGGTGGTGGGAGCTTAGTTTTAGAGTTTCATTTTTTTATGACTGCGCATTCGATCATTTATTCGTGGACTTAATCATTTGTTTCAAAATATTCATTACAATGCCACTTTTAACCATCTTCTTAAATTCAAATTCTTTTCTCATGTGTCTATAGCTTATTCTCAACCGTCTGCTAACTTATCTTGTTTGTGTTCTAATGGCTAATCCCTTATCATTGATATTTTTTGCCTTCTAAGTGCTGTTCAGTGTTTCTATGTAAACAAGGCACTTTTGCTTCTACTTATCCGTATAATCTGCGTTGTGTTGTCTGTTCAAACTACTGTAATTTAAGCCTTCTAACTGTGAGAAATTTTACAAAACCTTTCCTCTGGACCCTCATTGTTTGAAAGCGCATTAATGTACTAAGATGAGGGTGTTCACAAAACCTTAACTGAAAAGTGGTTTATAAATAAAATTCAAAGTTGGAAAAGAGAGAGGATCTTCTTTTTGAGATGCATTGTAGTAGAAATTTTCACTTGTCTTTTTCTTTTTTTTTCCCTTGCTGGCAGACCCTCTTCTCTACTTCGAGTGTCCTTGAGTTAATTTTTCTTGCATTGCTGTTCTTTATGCCATGCTTTTAGTTATGCGAGGGCGGGGCCACATAGAACCGACTTAACGACGGATTTATTTTAGAAAGCCTCAATGGCAACAAAGCGAAGACAAAAGAGGTTTCAAATGAAGGGACCCACTGAGCAGAGTTTCTTTTGAAAAAGATTACGGTGCATTTTTGCTCTTCTGTTCTGGCAACCTGTTAATTTGTTTCTTGATGAGAAGTACTTTTATTCTCTGGAGGTAGTAGGGGACTTAGCTACTAGCTCTTTTTTGTTGAGGAAACATTTGCTTTCTGTGTTGCTATGTTTTGCTTAGTCAGTCTCAAAATTATTCACTCGAAGTAAGTAATTATGTCAAGTTGAATAGACATGTTAGAGGTGAACTTCTCTTTGAACGACTTCTGGTTCTCTAAATCTAACTATAGCAATACTTCCAAATGTTCGAAATTTTTCTGCATTGTTTTTTTTTTTTAATGTATTACAAAAATTGTGTGGCCTGTGAGTCGCAGGTGAATTGGAATTTGTTATTATGGTTCTTTATGTTACTGTCATTTTCTCTAAAGTTAGATCCAATATATATGGTTTTTTGAATATACTTAAAATTTCTCCTTTGCAATTACCCATTCCCTTTATGGTTTTAAATTAAGTTTCTATTATTTCCTATTGATTATTACACTTTTACGATTTACGACTGGGTATTTTTTTAAGTTTGACTGAAGCGAAAAAGATCCAATCAAGTCAAAAATTATGTAAAAAAAACTCTTAACGCATATTTCATATGTCTAAACCACTTTGTAGTTTTAGTACATATCTGAAAGTATATGAAGTATGTGTTGATTATGCGGAAGACATTGCTATGTTCTATTTTTGTTTTTGAGATCCACGGGTAGAAAAGCTGATGCTCGTTAAATCTGTCCTCACATAGGTATTTTATGGAGAGTGGAAGAGTATGGAGGGTGGAAGAGGCCGTGGTAGTTTAGTGGTCAAGTTATCGGATCGTGGCTGGCGTATCATGAATTCGAGCCCAGTACCACTGAAGACCCACCTTGTAGGGGAGCGGTGCATGTTAAATCTGTCGAGACTCGATCGTCCTCCCGTTGGTGTGGTAGTTAGGAGAGGGAGGTGCCAGCTCAGGTGTCGTCCTCGTCACTTGACCATGGTTCAAAATTACGAGGTCCGTCGCCAAAAACCCTCGTGTAGCTGAACAGTGCGACGTCAAGATTCACTCACTCATGGAGAGTGGAAAGCTAGCTCAGGTGCTGTCAATCGTCACTTGACCGTGGTTCAAAATTGAAGTCCGTCGCCAATACCCTTCTGTTGCTTTTGTGGGGCGTTTATAAACAATACATCCAACTATTTTTTGTACTGATTTTAGGCTCGATTCTTGTGAATAAATTTTTACACTGGTTTAACTTTCATAATAATTTTATTTCTTAAAAAATTCCTTTTTTGATTCCCCTTTTTTCTGTTTCATCAATCATCTTTTCTCTAAAACTCAATGATTTGTGATTTGTAAGTTTTTTAAAGTCTAAAACTTTTGAGTATATATGTAGTGTACTCGTATGTAAGACTTGAAAAACAATTTCCTTTTTAAAAAAATGTGCACTATTTTCTTAAATTAAAAAGGACACCACCCACTCTAAAAATGTTCAGCTTTTGACTTATTCTTTCACCTTCTCCGTCTCATTTCTACACGAAGAGGATGGAGGGAACTATCCACTTTCAATTTAGAGAGCAGGAATAAGTGATGATTGATGACTTTGGGGATTCTTTTTGCTTTCTTCCTTTTTGCGTCTAGAGAAAGGCGCGTAATTAAACATGTTCTCATCTTACGTTCCCCTTCTCCCCTTTTGTTGTTGTACTGGCTCCACTTAATTGTTTTGTAATTTTCCTAATTGAAAAGAGCATTTTTTTTTCTTAATACTTCGTTAGGCAACGTTAGTTTTAAAATACCTTTCCGTGTTTATGGAAATTAATGGAATATTTAAATAAGTAGCTCATAATTATTTATTAAAAAAATATTTAATAAAATTGAAAGTTTGCATCTTGAGACATTTACTTTAAGTTGGAGCTTTTGTCTTATTAAACATAAAACGCGTATGAAAAATTCTCAAATTTTCTGCATTTTTCTTTTACATTGGAAAAAAGGTGTTTAAAATTCATCATAGTTTTTCCCCCCTAGAAATTGTTCCTCCCCCCTTTGTGTACATCTTTATTCTGTTATAAAAGTGTACCTACAGTAAAAAGATTTTCTTTTTTCCCCGATTTTTATTAGAGAATTCTTTTCCCTATGTATAGTAAATAACCCTTTGTTCATTGGTTAAATCTCATAAGATTTTTTGTCTTTAATGCTACTGATATATAATTATGTAAATCATTTTTGAACTAGAATATTTCTTCCATCAAAAGATACAAAAATAAAGTTTACCTACCAAAATGGAATTACTTTGAAATATGCATTTATTCAAAAATATAAAAACTTAATACTTTATTCTTAAAACCTCTCTTTGTTTTATAGCTTTATTGATCACATTTTGCTTTAAGAAAATGCATGAAATTCATTTTTAAAGAAATGTATATCAAATAGATTAATTTATTTACAAATTCTTTAAACGCAAACTTTTTTTAAACTTTCAGAAACATTTCACCTCGCAAATTTATTTTTAATATCATAAGATAAGTTTGTTTTCCTTCCCTGAATATTTAATGTCTTACTTGGTATCTACATCTTTTTTTTCTTCAAATTTAAAACTGACGTAATCCCACGTTTTCTGGGGTCCCGTCACCCCAAAGGCGACTTTCTTAAACAACATCAAATCCACTTATCCCGGGCCGCAGCTTTTGATTCAATTATTGAATATCGCACCTCCCCGGGGTAGAAGCCACCGCAGCAAATGGTTTTAAAACATCCTTCCATGTAATCCCCGCAATTTCCACCCCACTAGAAATTGGATTTTTCCCAATTACCGCCGTCGATCTCGCTCAACCTCAGACTGGATCCCCCCTTTTTCTTTTTCCCCCAATCTGCTTCTTTCATTTACCTCTTTAACGTTTCTTTTGTTTCTAATTCTTCTCGATTGAAAGAAAATTTCCGAAGATGAGTTTTTAATATTTTAGCGGTATTTATTGCTTCAAACGATTTTCCGTGGCCTCGGGAATCTTGGCACCGAGCTCTCTGCCACAGTAAAACACCTGCGGATGCCTGTTTCGGATGAATTCTAGTTCTGGAAAGATCACCCTCCCTCGCCTATTTATAAAACTTGCTGAATACCATTCTGCAAATCGAAGGCAAAAATTCAAAGGTTTTGTCAATCCTGTGAAAAAGTTTTTGGAATGCCCGAAGTGTTCAAATTTGCGTTTGCACCTTTTGAATATGAATTATTCTGTTTATTTAATCTTGTATAAAATGTTAATTATACTTTAATTTGTTTTAAAAAATTGAACATTTTAATGAAATATGAACAATTAAAAAAAATTAAAATATATGTATTTGTCGGTTATGATTTTTTAAAATTTTTAATTAATCTTTTTTTATATATATTTTACTCATCGAGAATAGATTTTTTTGACTATGTTACTTTTGAAAAATGGCTATTAGATGTATTTTGAACCTACTGCAATAACATAGAGAGTACTCAAATAAATTTCCTTGCTGCTATTTTCGCACAATTCTGTTTTGAATTTAAATTTTGTAATAAAGATTAAGAGACCGTTAATGAATATATTTTTCATATGAAATTCTAGATTCATTCACAATTACTTGTTCAAAAATATCATAAAACAGTATTAAGGGAATATGTAAGACTGTGTTTGTAGTTTTATGAGTAAGTAATGTAAGTGCTAATCTCGAATGTGAAACTACTTGTCTATCTGTTTCTATATAGTTCAATTTCAGTACAGAAAACTGAGATAAATAGAGGGATAAATATATGTTGATTCTCTCTCTCTCAGTACAGTACTCGTGGCTGGCGTGTCATGAATTTGAGCCTACTACCACCAAAGACCCGCGGTGCAGGGGAAGGGGGGCGATGCACGTTAAATCTGTCGATGCTCAAACGTCCTCCCGTTGGTGTGGTGTGGTGTGGAAATTAGGAGAGGGGTGCCAGCTCAGGTGTCGTCCTCATCACTTGACCATGGTTCAAAATTACGAGGTTCGTCTCCAAAAGCCCTCAAGTAGCTGAATAGTGCGACGTTAATATGCACTCACTCAGTACAGTTCTCAATTACCATTAGTCATACGTTAAGTATTTTAAAATGATTTAAAAATAACTTATGAAAATCTATTTGGGATGAATAATCATCCAGTTCAAAAGTATTTCAGACAAGTGTTGTTTCTTAACCATGTTCTGCATTAATTAATGAGATGAAATTAAATATTATAAACTGTTCCAAGTGTGAAATCGTTTCAAAGTCCTACTCAGATGAATATGTGCCACGGTGAATCTCAAAATTTTCAATACCTTTCACGTTTCTAACTATCTAACTATTAATTTTCTTTTTTCTTTCGACCTTGGAAGAGTTCCAGCTCCATTCCATTAAAAAGAAGTGTATCCATCTGTAAATTGTTGGATACAGTATTCGAATCCTACGCCGTTAATTACTTCGGACAGTTTCTTACAAACTATATTTTCGAAAGAAAAACCAAAGACTTTTTAACTTCACTTTAGAAATTTTAAAAAAGAAACTGGCAATACATTAGAATGTTGTATTGCCATCTATGCTGTTTCCCTTATTAGTCCTTTGTTAGATATTAAAACATGGTAGATTTTGTCTCTCAACTCAAGAAAACTTGTAATATTTCGTACTCGTCAAAATATTGGAACTCGAATTTATTTTTTTAATAATTGGAGTTGGTTCAGTTTTTGATTCGTGAACGAAAAAAGGATTATGTTTGTGTCATCTGAAAGCAGTGTGCATCTATTTTGATTCTGTATATTCAAATTTCTCTTAGTCCTCAATTTGTCCTCGCAATTTCTTTCAATTATAGTTGAAATGGATACAAACTTTAGAGCGCTACTGCTACCTCTATTGAGATAAATTTACCTGCATTAAACATCAAAGACTGTGTTTAGTGCCTTATAATTAGTCTACACAGTTGAATTTTTACTAAATATAATGTGTGGCCTTCAATATATAATATTTCGAAATACAAATATATGCGCTTTCAACAGATAAAAAACAGATGCTTTCTATCTTTTACAATCACATTAGAATCTAATTCCAGGATAAAGTTCACTAATTTTGTGACACTTCTGGAGGGAAGCCATCGGATAAGTCCATGCGACTCCGCTGTGATTGATGGATTAGGATTTACTTCTGTTTTTAATGGAAGCGTCTGCTTTTGTTCCACGTGTCATAAAAAGGTTCATAGAGCGAGAGCGGCTGAGGGCAGCAAGTCTTCCTGTGCCAGTGTCAAAGATATGTCGAAAGAAAAATATTCGCTGGCTCTTCTTTTTGCTCTCGTCATAACTTAATGCTAAAACAATGCCCCGCTGTCTGTAACCGTCTTTTTATATGCTTGTTGGCAACACAGTGAGTGACAATAGAAGAAAAAAATATTTGCGATGCTCGCTTTATCTCCTGTTGTCTCAATAAATAGAAAGGTATTAAATTTTTACTGTCTTCTTTTTTCTTATATTTGCTGCCTTTTCTTTTCAATGTCTGTTGCTGTAAATGAAGCTATGTTGCGCGATTTTTTTAATATACGAGTATTAACAATTCACTTTTCCAAATAATTTATTTCGTCTTCTCCAAAACAACCAAGAAAACATAAAATTAATTGAACTTTTTTCATTGTGTAATATTCCCCGATTTTGATAAAGGTATGTGAAACGGGATATTTTTTTAAAAATATTTCGTAAACGAAATTTTAAAAAACATTGGAGGAAAAACAAAGAAGTCAGTATTTTTTCCCCCGACTAAATGCAGCATTACTTATTAGTGATAAAATATATTTTTTTCCAAATTAAAGTAATTGTTAATTCTACTTAAAGATGATGATTTGGGCTCTTATATTTCAATTGACTGTGTATTAACGTAGCACTCAGAAGTAAAATAAGGGCTATTGGTGGTAGATCTCGTAATTTTGAACTATAATCAAGTAACAAGGACCACACCCGAACTCTAGCACCCCATTCTTGAAACTTCCACATCACACAAACGCTAGGATTTTGAGTCATGACAGATTAAATATGCATCAAATATGTCTACGACTACCGCGGTAGTATGCTAATGATTTGAATATACAACGAATATTACATATAAATTGCTGATATGATTCTTTATGATTGTGTCCCTTAATCTAAAGAAATACTTTCATTGTTTGATTAAATCCTAATAACAATTGTAGGATACTTCTTAATTGATTTTAAATATTCCTATATTTTCCTTTTTTTCTATTATTATGGAAATACTTTTTTAGGAATTCCGTCGTTTAAATGCTTCTGTACATAGTACATTGTCATTCTGAAAAATTCAATTCTAAACTGTCTAAAAACATTGATAATGTACTATTTTAATTTTCTTTATTTATAATCTATCTCCATGTTAAACATTTTCTAACAATGCCGTTTCTCAGTTCTATTCTTATTCCTTTTTGCGCATTTGTATTTCAGAACCCTTATATACTCCTCTGAAGTAACATCCTTATAATTTCACTGGAGGGAGAGCCCTCTTCTCCCCTCTTTTTTCCATTGAGACGCACTCTTCAGATGAATGAAGCGCTCAAAGAAAGGCCAGAATACGATCTGAATGCAGAACATCTCTTCGAACTTTTTTTTTACTTCTGAAAATCACTTAAAGGATGGGCTTTCAATTTTAAACTCGGAGAGGGAGGGAGGAAGTTTAAGGGGTTCATTGTTCTGATTTCAATGCTGTGGAACTTCTTTTAAAAGCTCGTGGAAGTTGATTTCCATTCTGCTCGTCTTCTTTTTTTGGAAATGGATGATTTTCGTTGAAGGGGTTTTAATGTCCCACGGTTATGTCTCTTTAACAACTTTACTTAGTTGTAATGTAAAATGTTGCATTAGACTGTAGACCATGTATTGGAAATTTTCTAGGAAATTCAATCCTTTTTTTTTTTTTCGGAAAGTTTTGTCATCTTGTACCAAATAAGGTATTGATTTCATATCTCTTGAAAATGGTCGATTCTAAAAAGAAAATTTAAAAATCACATTACAGTTAGTCTTTTTTTGTGACAAAACACCCAAATTAAAAATCAGAAAAATAACCTCATATACTTCTAGACCTCTAACTAAATAGTTAAGAGTTTTTAAGCATCCCAAAAACTTTTTCTAAAAGCATATTATGTCACCCAAACTAATAAAAGAATACAAAAACTTCTAGCAAAAGGTATTAAATGAAAAAGTTTTTGATTGTTTGATTAAATTGCGATTTTCGTTGCGCGTTACATTTATTTTTAAAATTGTGAAGTGTAACTTGTATGGTTATGGACTAAATTCATATGATGTCATATTCACATAACTGTAGTCACGTGTATCTAGCCAATCAGTTAAAAAAATTATGTGGTGTCATAGTCACATGATAAATGCAGTCACGCATTTCTAGCCAATCAATCCTTGTGTGCTTCGCAATTACCAACTTTTACTGCAGAAACTTTCATTTAAGAAGTACATATTTTTGAACAATATATAGTAACGTATGTAATGAGTACCAAGCTTGCTTGGGGACTAAACACTGGGGGGTTTTGCCTCAGACTGACCTCCGCGCCCAAGGTTACGTTACTGAGTTGGCACAGTAGGCATTGGCCCTCATGGGCTGTTGCGCCACTGAGTTTAGTTAAGTAACGTATGTATAGGTAAACAAAAAATGCACTTGATTTAAAAGTACATATATAAGATTTTTTTAATTTTGAAAAACTTTTTGAAGAATCTTAATACTGTAACATCTTTACCCAATTGTCAAATTAAAAATTTTACCTAACTTTCATAAGTAGAACAAAAGTACAAATCTGATGTCAATTTTGAATTCAATGAAAAACACGTGATTGAATTTATCGTGTGACTGTCATGAATTTAATCCATTGAATTAATATAACAGTACATCTATTTCACACAAAATGGGATGTCGTGTATATAAGAATATTTTTCTTGCTTCTAAAGTCTATTTCTAAAGAACTTAACTAACTTAATGTATTTATTCAGAATGAAATAACTTCTTGCACTGTACACGCATATGTGTGATGACATCTTCTTATAACTCTATGATTGTGAAATATCTGGCTCAGGATGGAATAACTGAATAATGCCAAAGTTTGTTTAAAATTTCCGCGTTTATAATAAGTCTTATTTTATTTGGCATTCATCGTTCTTTTTTGTTAGTAATACATTTGCTTGCTATTTCTGAACGAGATATTTTTAAGAATCATTATTTCTTTTAAATTTAACGAACCTTGTCAGCATGCGTTGAAAGCTTAACAAAGAAAAAAAAATAAGTCCCTGTTGTTTTTATAAATTGCGGGCTTTTTTTCTTATTGTTGTTTAGTTGTTTTCTGACGTGTCTGTTGAAATTCGCTTATCACGTTTTAAAGATTTCGTAACCCTTGACATAATGTTTATTTTACCCTTTTTTTTAGTTGTGTTTATCTCCATTGTTCTGTCTATGTTTTTTATGTTTCCCTTCTTACTCCTTCAGTGATTTTACTGTTTTGTTACCCATAGTATTGAGTTTCCATTTCAAATTCTGTCTTCTTTGAAAAAATGGGGTTCTAAACGAAATGTTACAACTTGGTGTGCTTCTTGAATGACATGTGTATTTTAAGAACTTGAATATGATTTGTTGTTAAGCAATTTTTCTTTTCTTTTTTTCCCCCCGATTTGTCAATGCAGTTAATCTTACTTTATAATTGATATATGTAATTGTAATGTATAAATTCTTAATGAGTAATCGGCTAATACAATTATAGTATTTTTCTCAATTTTTAAAAAAAATTTATAATCATAACTGTTACATATCATTGTGGTTCACAGCAGCTCGTGCCGATTGCCTTGAGTATAGGGTTTTCTTAATTTATCTGTATTTAGTAACAAGTAATTAAAAAAAATTAAGTCAATTACTACTTTGAATGGATGAATAGAAAGTATTTTATTAGCGACTGAAAATTTGAACAAGATATGTGTACATATTTATATATACAAGGGGAAAGTGAACTAATAGTAGGAGTTAAAAAAAACAGCATGATTTGTCTGCATTGTGGTAACAATGCACATCTGTTTTGGCTAGTTTGGCTGAAAAACTAATTTTCGGTGCAAACTTTTGTCATTGTTTTAACAGTTACATTGTTACAACAATGGAGACGATCTAAGGTAGCGTCGAAAACCGGTAATTAAATTAAATATAATAGAGAAAGTAAGTTAATAGTAGGAAACAAAAAAGAAGAGCCAAAATTTTGGTAGTTAAAACTGTGGATGATAGCGTGCCTCTCATGGCTAGTTTTTGAAAATTTGCATAAGGTTTTTTTTAAAAACTCATTGTAGCGAAGAGATTTTGGTATATTTTTCTGCTTTGCTCTTAAACGAAATGATGTAGATGTACGATATGAGAAATCCAAGTTATTCTATAAACAGTTACTTTTTTTTGGAGCACTAATTAGCCAATTTGTGACAAATTTGTAAAAGTTATCCCTAAAACGCGTCATTTTCTAAATTTTCATTTTTCAATCGTAATATCCAGAAATCCAAAGTTACGGAATTTATACTGTGGGCGGAAAATTAACACTTCACGTCTCTTTTTTGGGGGGGGGGGGAATGTAAGGAAGGTAATTATAAATTTTTACCTACACTATCAATGAGCAATTTTTCACTCCCCCTCCCTTTGTTTACGGAGAGGGGAAAAGCGGACCACTTCACATGATTGCGGCGTATATTTTGTCACGTGACATATTAGACTACTGTGGGAGATACTTATATTTATTCGTTTGTTTTTTTATTGTTATAGTTACTGTACTTTTTCAAATGAATCATTACAAAAAAAAATGCGTTCTACAAAAAAATTTTGGACTTTTTTTTCCGAATAATGCAAATGTGTTACACAACGTCAGTTAGGATTTCAAGCATCTATTTTTTCAAAAAAAATTTTTTTTCATTGATTTTATTTTAATGATTAAAATCCTTCTTTTATATAAGCGTGAAGAGAAAAAATACAACTCGTTTTTTTTTTTTTTTTTTTTTTTTTTTTAAATAGTTGGGTAGCTTTTTTTCCCATCTGAATGGTGCATCGTTGCTGTTGGGGAAAAAATATTTCTCTGGAAGAGGAAAACTAAATGAAAAAAAGAGGGAGAAATTTATTGGTTAACTGTCAAGAAGTTAATTGTCAAAGAAGAAAAATTAATGCATTTGTGCGAAAGAAAAAAATTAGCTCACCAACTTTTAAATTCGTGTTAGTAACTTTTTTTTCTAGTTTTAGCCGTTTTAATTTAATTTTCAATGCCATTTCGTCTTTTTTAGTTAGTTGGGAATTTTAAATGGGGGAAGGGTAAAAATTGTAATGTAAGTTCGATGTTTTTAAATTAAAATATTTTCAGTGAATTTGATTGTTAATTTATATAAAAATTCAATATCTTATGTGAGGCTACTTATTCCTTAAATTTGTAGTATTTATTAAATAAAGAGAAAGGTAGAAGTTCATAGAATTATTGAATTAGTTCATCTTGGTAGTATAACGTTGACGCAAATATGTAAGTAAACATTTTTTTTTTGCTCCAAAATGTGGATTTCGGATTAATTTTAATGACACCTATTATAATCATGACCTAAATAAAATTACTTTGATTTTTCACTGCTGAAACAGCATGTGCTATAATATGACATTTTTTCCACATTTTAATGAAAGTTTTGTAAAATATTAGCGGAACAGCAGTTAGCAGTTGGCGAGCATTACCATTTTGCTAGTAAGTAATTTGTGTAAATCATTTTTAAGCGATGTTTTTTTTTTTCGCAAGTGTATTTTTTTACTTAACTGCCTTGTTGATATTTATTCTAGCTCTCAATTCTATCAAGTAGCATTAATTTTCAATGGATTCAAAATGTCTTGAGAATTGGAACAAATATGAATCGTATAAAATGTGACATTTTAGGAACTTTTCACGAAGCACATGTTTATAGAATTACATTTTCAAAAAGTTTTTTAGAGAAAAATGCCGTTTTTTATACTATATTGTAAAATTATGTTGAAAACTTGATCGCGTATTATTGATAGTAACATTGTTTCGAATGCTTTCTAATATAATTGCGGGAGTAATTTTTGCAACTCTCTGTATAGTAATGTGAATAGTATTTGCAATCACATCATCAAATATCAATCAATATCAAATATCATCATCAATTCATGAGATATAAGAAAGAAACATGATATCATTAGATGAAAAAGTAAATTTCAAGTGTCTAACACGTTTATAAAAATTGATTAGTGCTTATTGCAGGTTATTATATGATCAAGTTGCAATCATGAACCGTAAATTTATTAAAATCTGGGACTTAACTAATATTGACTTATATACGGGTTGTTGTTTTTTCTTTGCCTTAAAACTGAGAATTGGAGATAATAAAGAAGTGCAATGCAACATTCTACAAGTATCTTGTTTGAGCCTAATTTAAAGCAGTAATTTAAAGTATTGCATTTGTTGGAAGACAGGAAAGAGAATACATTTTTAAGAAAAAACGTATTTTCATAATTTTTTACTTAAACCCTCTAATCCTAAAGAACTTACAAATGTGAAAAATACAAAAAAGGACCCACATTCTTTACAGTCTTCGATGAAGTGCACAATAGCCGAGTTAACATGGTCGCCTACTCGCGCATTGTTTTTGTCGAGTCATAGGTTCGAGTCCTACTGATGAGGGGCTAATGCACATTAAAAATGTTGATACTCAAAACATCTTCACGTTTACGGAGCAGCTAAGTTTGGATGGAGTTTGCCAGCTCCGGTGTCATCCTTGTTACTTGACCGTGGCTCAAATTTGAAGTATTATTGTCTATGGTTCTCGTGTAGTTTTAAAATGCGTTAATAACAAACCAATCTACTTTTAAAACACGAATATTCATTCGTATTGATGATTTTCCCATAGTAAGGTCTTCAAGTGTAATATTCCAGTATCGCTTGCTGTACTACTCTTCTATATCGAATTTCAATAAACAAATTCCCAAATGAATCCTCTCAATTTAACATTACCCTTAAGTTCAAAGTTCACCTGAAAGGCAACCTCTCTTTTCCAGATTGAATTAATGTCTTGCTCTGAGAGAACCAATCACAGATGATTCTAATGAGCCGGAAATAAGGAGCTTGAAGTCTTAATTTATGCCCTCTTCGTATTGTTTCACTCTGAATGAAAACAAATTACGCACTAGCAATGAACTGTTATTTTGCCCGCTCATGTTCGATAGCTTTGCCCGGTAGCGTGAGAACGGCGTCAATTATCAGTAAATTATGACTGCAATTGTTACCATCTCTTGGAACAGTGGTTGTGAATGGGGGCTGCTTAATTCGCTTTATGTCTTTTCTCTTAAATGTCGTACTTCACTTTGTTAGGTGCATTGATAAAGGAAAGAATTGTCCAAAATGAATGCATGTATAAGACTGTTCAGTTTTAAATTGTAGTTGCATCTGTTGAATTGTAATGTATCGAACTGTTCGACTTTTAATTTAATTATTCTTTGTTATAATACTAGGAGGCTTTATGCAACCTTGGTGCTTTCTGCATTCAACCTCTTTTCTTTTGTATTTCTTTGGTGGTCGAGTTGCCATGATCTCGAACATGTTGTCGAGTCGTATATTCGAGTCCTAGTGCCACTGAAGTGTAAGGACTCGAATGTGCAAGGACTTATGTACGTTAAATCTGTTCGAGGCTCTATGTCTTCACGTTGGCGTGGTATAAACGTTGGGAGAGTGGGGCACCATCTCAGATGTCTTATCGTCCCTTGACCGAGACTCGAAATTATATGGCCCGTCTTCAATATTCTTGTGTATCTTCGAAGTGTTACGTTAATAAAAGTGAAATCAAATTCTTATATCATTGAATTTCAGTCATTTGGCAATTTTACAATTTCATTCACGGTTATGGGAAAAGTCATTTATAAAATCATCTTTTCAAACTATTTTCCCGAGAGCTTCATGATCTACGATGTTCGAAGCAAGTTATGTATTTGAGTAGTCCTAGACCTGTTGTTTTTAATAAATCGAAGTGGGATCAAATGGATTTAGGCCTCAGAAACTTAACGAGATATAAGTAGTTTAGAAATTAAAGAAAGTTAGGCACCAGCTTATAAGTGTTGTATTTTGAAGTAGTTCAAAGTTTAGAGATCCATTTTCAAAATATCTCATGTTGCTCTTATAATTTTAATAAATTCAAACCATCCATATACATTTAATATTTTTAAGAGCTTCATATTGTAATGGGTTTTTTAATGCATCAGATAGGTGTTCTTGGTGAAGGTGCCATTTAAAGTTACTCCCAATTATAATTTATGGTAAACCTTATTTTTCTGTAAATTAATTTTTTTTTTCATTGAGAACAAATCCTCCAAATAATACTGCATTCATAGTTATAAGTTCAGATGCTCAATCGAAATGAGATTTTTTATAATTTCTTTAGTTAAATTTAAGTCAAATGTTTGTTTTAAATTTTAGTATATTTAGCAGTCAATAAATTTTTTAAATTTCCTCGAGTTTTAAACATTTATATGATATTTTAATTAATATTAGTAAGCAATAAAAAATTGAAATTCGAAGGTGATTACACTAAATCGGAATAAATGTGATTAGAATGAATGACACCAATTACAGAATTTTTAACAAATTGAGAGAGAGAGACGTAAAGCATTTCTTTAGATTTCATAAAAGTCATAATTCTATCAAGAATTTTAGTTTAAATTTGTTTTGCTATGCTGTGAAGTATGTTATTTTCCAGAAGTATGCCATTTGTAGATATGTGGACAATGAATATTTTTGTGAAATTTCAACTTTTTCTTCTTTGTTGTTAGATAAGTATTTTGCTTAGGTTGCGACATAAAATTATGAAGTTTTTTTTTATTATTAATCGAAAATACTAATTTATCAAAATTACGGACAACTGAGAGACTTTTGAATTTTTATCTTGCTCTAATACAAGAACCAGCAGTCTCATTCATTTTCGTACATTTTAATGCGTCACTTTATAGTTTTTTACTTGTTTTCATCGAAGCAGTCAGTCAGGATGAAGGAGGCGTTTACATCCACTGCAGTCTTTGAAATCATTATAGTCTGCAAATAATTCAACCGAGGTACAATTCCAAGATACTTCATAATTCACGCATGTTTATCTTCTCGACTTCCAAAAAGATGAGTTTTTTTAATTGTCTTTTCGTCTCGTCTCTTTCGAGAAGATTGATTCTGATCGATCTGACTGCTCCGCCGACATCCAAATGAACAATGAGAAATTCTTTCTTTTTAAAGGGTTGGATAAAAAAAAAAGATATAAGTAAAAAAAAAAAAAGCTGGACGATGCAGAGAGATAGAAGTGGCTCATCGCCAGTCATCGACAGATCTTGAGAACTAAGCATTATTTCTCCTTCAGGCACTGTGTCAAGATCTCCTGCACAGGTCGTTTTGAGTTACCTATGAGTGACTAATGTTTTAAAAAAAATCTTAATCTTGAATCTCGGAGTTTCTTTTGTCGGGTGTAGTTAGTCATTCTCAGGTAATCTCGTTTTCAAACTTTGCCTCAAGGGCATTTCTTTTTTAATATACTTGTCTAGGAATTTATTTGACCGGGGATTAGAAATCCGCAGCTTTACTAATCTAGATTCTGAAGACCAAATCTTTTAATGCGCTGTATAGGCTTTAGATTAGTTAAAAACATAAATAAAATTTTCAATATTTCACTCACGCGATCGCTGTACATTTTGTCGATTTTATTGCCATGGTAACGGTATATAAAAATAACTTATATATAATTTGATAGAAAGGACCAGAATAGGCCTAGTGGTCATGGTCGTGAGCTTCCAACTCCGACGATATTCAAATCCCTCAAAAGTCCTTTATATAAAATAATGGAGTGTGCTATATATTAAATAAGAGTTTTGACTCTCTCTGTGAGATAGTGTGGAAGTTAGGAAATTGGTACCAGTTCAAGTGTCATCCTCGTTATGTGACCGTGGTTCTAAATTACTAGGTCCATCACTAATAATCGTAATGTGATTCCAAACCTTTGTTAATACAATCAGTAATCAGCAAACAATCTAGAGATTTAAGTAAAACTTTTATCTATTAATTATAAATTAAAATTCAAAAGAAAACATTTATTTATATTTTTATGTGTTTAATGGCACAGTTCATTCTCATAAAAATTTACATTTAAAAAATATGCTTTCACTCCAATTGAATAAACATTTGGTGCTGGGGGATTTGATCCTTCCATGAGAGAAAATTTTTTTTCGCTGATTGTTTTTCCTTTAAAATAAGTTGAAATGAAATATGATGGATAAAAGCAGCCGCTCCACCATAACAATGTTGTCTCTCTTATTTGAATTTCTTCTGGTTACGACTCTTTTTCCCTTTTTTTTTTAATAAAAAAAAATTCTGTATCCCATAAGAGAAATGATATTTATGTGGCATTTATTATATTTTCAACTTTTCTTTATGCTTTTGAATGTTGACGATAAAACATTTTTGAATAAATTTTTTATGCTTAAGGTTTTTTCAACTTTACTTCTTAAAATTTTCTGGGTACTTTCTGAAGAAATACGGCCTTTAAAGCGATTTTATTAAGCTTGAATAAAATTTATCGGTGGTCCCTTTCAAATCTCTATACTATGATAACAATATGAATTATATTGGAAGA
This sequence comes from Trichonephila inaurata madagascariensis, assembly GCA_019973955.1. NCBI lineage: Eukaryota > Metazoa > Arthropoda > Arachnida > Araneae > Nephilidae > Trichonephila > Trichonephila inaurata. The sequence continues at coordinate 327,243 of BMAV01003335.1, read as the reverse complement.
TGTGTATTATTCTTATTAACATTAATACATTAAGGAAGGTAGCACTGACAAATATTAGTGTGGCTATATAAACCTTTTACAGTGTAAAATAGTTATAATAAATACTCTTATGCATACTAAAAATTACCCATAATGTTTTAAAAGCAATGTTCTTAGAAATTAGGTTTTAATCGATGCTAAATAATAAGGCAAATTTATGCCAATAAACTAAGAAGAATTTTTTACATAAATATGTTTACTCATCGATCGATTTTAACGAAATTCCTTTTACTCGTCGGTTGGGGCTAAGGTAAAATTTGCGAAAATAAAGAAAATGAAAGGTTGATCTGGTTACAAGAGCTAATGACAATCATTTCTTTTAAAGAAGCAGGTCTGTAATTATGTGTTCCTCACGAAAATTTACAAGCCACACCCAAAATTAAAGCCTTGTACCTCGAATCAAATAACCTGCACGGAAATGTCAAGCAATTTTTTTTTATTTCTGTAACAGGATGAAGGAAGTGCACTTTTTCAAGGTGCGCCTTAAAATCGGTTTTTTTTTCTTTTTCTTTTTGTCCCCCACTTACATCGTATTTTAAAATATAGATTTGATTTTCTTTCTAAAAAAGAAAATGAAATTTTTTTATGTATTTCCAAAATGCAAAATTTTTTTATTGAACGTTGAAGTCAGTTTTTAAGAATATTTTAATAAAAAGATAAATTTTCTTTTAAAGATATTTAAGGAAAGCTATGCGAATAAAAAATAGTATTTTTAGGGAATGAATGATTTTTTATGAATTGTTCTATTTTGAAATAATAGTTCTATTTTTCTAATTATCCTGTGCTTTTAAATAAATTGATATATAAATATATATATATCCTTTTCCCGTGGCCCAGAGTATATGCAAATTACAGGTGAAAGTTGACTAGTCTTAAAACTTTGTTTAAACCTGGTTCCTAAGGCGAAGAGTTTACTATTGTACTACTGTGGCCAATATTTCTTACGGTCTGGACTGGTTATACTTAGGTTTTTAACTATATAGGATTTTATATATAATTCATAATTTGGTACATTACTTTTTATAGATATTTCGTAAATTAAGACATTAAAAAATGTGCATTGCTCTAGATATTAAACTAAGTTTCTAAGTAAACTAAGTTTGGGATAGAAAAAATGTCACTTTTTAAAAATGGGTTTTAAAGATTGAATATTTTTTAATTTAGAATGAATTCTAAGTAAAGTACACATAGCTCTTTTCTTTGGGGGAAGTGAAGGAGAAAGAATGGCATTTTTTCCAACTTGAAATAAACAACTTTTTCTTGCAATAAGTGCACACGAATCAAATCTCAATTTTTAAAGTTTTAAAAATGAGTTGTCTAATAAGCTTTAAAAATATTTTTCACACATCAATTTCAGACCGATTTAATATATATTACTTCTTCAACAAAAAAAAAAGGAAGAGGAGGGCGTTATATAATCAGGAAATCCATTTATCTCTAATACTTGAGAAAAGGTATCTGATCATCTGATAGTATTATCTATCTTCGTTTCTTTCAAACATAATATTTACAGCAAATTCACGTGCTATCCACTCGAACATTTCTGTCCCAGTGTGTGACATAAATTTTGACTAGCCTTGAATTTCTTTTTCCAACTATCATTTATAACTACCGTACAATTCAAATAACTATTTTTATTTTCTTTAAAAAAATGATTTTTTCGTATTTTTGAAGATGAGGAGAGTGAAATAAGGAAAAGAATAATTAAGAATGCTTTCGTAAAAACTAAAGGATATGATTAAATTAATTTGATGTAACTTACTTTGATATCTTTTAAGCTTTATCCAATCAATGTACATTTAGCTTATTTAGAAAAATGTTGTGTATCTGACATTGGACAAATTCATATATAATAGGGAGATTGGTAGAGAAAGCTTGATAACAAAAGCTTAAAAATGTGATGTAAAATGGATTTATTTTTATTCTATTTTTTCTTCCCTGTCAAAAATTTTTTGTGTGAAACGAATATTTAGCTATGATGGAATTTTTTGTTTTCAAATAAAAAAAAATTATGGACTGTGTTTTTCCTAATGATATTAATATTAGATTATTTTCTCGCCTTACATAAGAAACATCAAATCAAGCATATTTCATTCGATAAACTTGTTAAACAATTTTTTTAACTAATCTCTCGAATTAAAACTATTTTAAAATCCTATTTGATTTTCATAATCTGAACTATTACTCTCCTGTTTTAACTGGCTCGAAATCAATAACTATCTGCTCTGAATTTCTCTCACTTTTCAAGTTTTAAGTGCTCGTCTGACGAAAGAAAACATGTATTGAGCCTCAACAAATCAATGATAACTATAAAAAAGATTGTTAGTCCATTCTTTATTTAAGGTCATCTATAGTTTTGAAAATTTACTTTTCAAAATCATGGTACTTGTTTTTCCTGGTATAATGTAGAGGTCATTTAATTACGAGATCTTTCCACGACAAATCTGCTATATTTGTTTTACTTCAAATGTAAATACTAGAGCAATAACATCTATTTTGGGACATTTTTCTATACATCTTTTTCATGAAACCGACAATGGATATCTAATGTCTTTTTTTACGCACAATACTAATTACTTTATAAAGCACGCAATTATTTTTAAATCATTTAATTCCGCGCCAGTAATTTCCTGGCGCGCAGTTTTATCGTCCAACTTTTCTTTTATGACATCAGTAAAACCCGAATGAAAATAGTAATTGTTTTTCCATTCGCTTTCCACATTGAAATGTCAGATGGGCTCCTAGAACGCAATTTCTTAAATATCGGGCTTAGAATCTATTTTGAAGTAACCATTATATCACCAAGAGGAGGGATGTTTTTCTATTAAGTGGTTAAAAAATAGTCTGTGTTTATATATATATTTAGTTAATATTTTTTTCCCCTCGTATCGAGATGTAGCGTTTGCGGCGTCGACCTAACGGATATTCGTAATCGATACAGTCCTCGTCTGCATCGGATTCGTATGAGCACCCTCATTCATTTTCCAATATCGATTTTTTTTTTCCCTTTTTTTTTTTATGAATCTTTTTTGTAGGCCTTTTTCAGAATCGATAGGACTGCACTGCACTCTAGACTATTCTATGAGATTATTATGGGTAAATTGCACATAAACGGTATTTTATGACTCGAAAAAAGTGAAAAAATCAAGTTTAAGTAAAAAAAAAAAATCTGAAAACTAACATTTTTTGATGCGATTCTTCTCCATTTCTTATTCCTTAACTTTTGAAAACTGGTACTCTTTTATTGCTAACATTTTTCCTTTTTATTATTTCCAAAAGTGGAAAAGAGCGTTTTTTTCCCTTTGTATATCGATTTAGTTTTCTGATTTATGTTAGAAATAGTATACATGGAGATTTTTTTTTTTATCATTAAAATTTCCATACTAGATATCAATAGACTTTTTTAAAAATAAGTTCATTATATGTTTAAAAAATTGTTGAAATTTATCATTAGTAACAAAATTAATTTCGTCAAACACTTTTATTGAACTTTAATATCAGATTTTACGTTATATATATAGATTTTTAAGTAAACAAGTAACTACATCGAATTCTTGTAAGCAAATTGAATAAATGTCTTTTAAAAGAAGATCAAGCCCTTTCTCGAAGAAAAATTGAATTTCTTAACATTGAATAAATTTTATATGAAGCATTTTTATCTAAGTAAAATACCAAGAGGTATATAATTCCATTTATTGTGTGTATGGAAATAAACTTAGAAAAATATTTCTGAAATATATATTTATAGTATTATTGAATCTAGACATACAAAAAAAAAACGCTATTTCGTTTTATTTTCATTTTAAGTAAAATAATTTAGTTCGAATATTATATTCATATCCTATGAGTTTAATATACAACTTGAGCGTTTGTTTTACTGAATAATATATATACATATTACATTTTACTGTATTCAGGAATAGTTAATGGCTTCATGTCATATAAATGATACTTACTATTCAAATTCAAATAACATTCATATATCTGTGTCATGAACAAAAATTATTTGATAATGTGGCAAAAAATATTTTTTTTCCTAAGAGTTTAGATTTATTATATTATTTATTTATTATACTTTTTTAAGTTTAGATTAGAAGCCCATTATGTAACCTTTAATAATGCTGAAAGTTACCATTATAACGATGTATTTTAGCATATATATTCTTATATTTCGAAGAAGTGAGATAATTGAATAACATATATGCTGCTTACCAAAATAGAAATTATATATATATATATATATTCGAATACGAAATGAGTTAATCGGAAAGTTCATTGATTTAAGTTAGCGGGAGTGAATAAAGTGAAAATGACTTTGCCATTTTTCTTGTACTCGAACCTTTTACCCCTGCAGTAACTAATAAAAAAAGATAATTGTTTTAGCTTAATAACATCCAATTTTTATTTTCTTCAGGAACTTGCTGAGTAACTACATCAGACTCTTTCTCTTCGTAGCACGCTAGTACCCGGAATTGGCTCTCATTTTTTTCTTTCTCTCTCTCTTATTTCTCGATGAAGCTGGTCAGGAAATTGTGTTTGCTCCATCAAATTGTTGACGCACACACGAAAACTATTTTCGCCCTCGCCCTTTTGGGTGGAAGAAAAGGGAAGAAAAAAAGAACGAGTGCCCCGCAAATTTCGATCTCATCATGTTGAAAAGCTAATATTGACCACGAAATAAATCTCTCTTTTATTTTTGTGTCGTGTTCTAAAATATGTTCGAGCCTGCACCATCCCTGCTCTGAAATGAAAATTCTGAGTGACGTTTAGTACTTTCGGTGGCTGCAAGAACTACTTCGCCAGATGCGTGTTTTCCATATCATTTTGAAGTTTGACGCCCTGTTAAATTGAATTTTCGAGCGAATCTGAAAGATTATAATGAAATTCACATGTGTGGTATTGATTCATGTCACTTACATGTTTACTCTCTTTATTTGACTTCATATTTTTATTTCGTAGAAATCCTTCGAATTTTGATAAAGTGTTCTGTAGTATTCTCGTCCATTTTTATGTTCTGTAATTCTTAATTTGTTAACATTTCATATTTTATAGCAATTCTTTCTTTTCCCTCAAAAGTATCTACTGTCAGTGGTATACAGACTATTCTTATAGGAATGGTTTACTTTTAAAAAAACAAGTAGGACGTGTGTTGAGGCGTAATCTTTATGGTAAAAATTAAAAATCTCTTGGTGTATGGGAGGTGTTTAAACCCCAAGCCCACCCTTGTATACGCCACTAGCTATAATTCTGAACCATGTTTGGATTACCAGGAGGATTCTTCATCTAGCCTTCCATATTCCAAAATGTTAAACAAGGTTATGAAAAAACATTTTTCGTCATAATTCTTCTCAAATGGTCATAGTTGCTAGCTTATGAAATTCGACACTCTTAAGTCACGTGTTTGTGTTTTGATTCCATGAAAGATTCTCTCCTTCCTTCCTCAGTGGCCCGACAGCCCAGGGTGAGCCTTTGCCTTCTCAAGAAGCCTTTTCCAGACCAGCCTTCTTCCTGCTAGTGTTCTCCAATTCTTAGTTTCCATGAAAGGTTATTATGTAGAATAAAATGAAACCTACTAATTCTGACTTATCTTTAAAGTTCTCGCTTGGTGTGAAGTTTTAAGTTAAGAGAGATTGAAGTACGAATTCAAATACAGTTCTGTTCAATATCACGGCTCAAAATTAGAATCCGTCGTCAATAGATTTCTTATTGAATTATCACTTTAAATTTGTCGTCACCAGTAAAAAAGAAATGTTTGAAGAGACGTTGATTTGAAATCAAATTTGGTTGCCCCCTTTTCTTTCCTAGATTATAATAAAATTAGAACAAACTTACATATTTTTAAAAAGATCTGTGTATCAAAATAAAAATATCCGTTAGCAAATTTTTCATGCTCAAAATGTTAATCACTCGTATTATTTTATTCTAACGTAAGTATTATGAAAATCACCGTTATAACGTCTGGTTTTTTCGGCCGTTTCAATTTTCTCAATTTTGAAAGTTCTTTCGAAAGTCTAATGAGCTCGCATCGGATTGATCTACGTACCTCAGTGCTTCTCAAACTTTAAATACTGGCGTCCCCCTTTTCAATCACAATTTTTATCGCGCCCCCCTTATACATTAATAATATACTGAATGCAATAATGCACTTTGACACTAAAGCTACAATAAGCGATCTTTTAATTATAAACCACACAAATTAA